>SKCR01048943.1:0-49600 GCA_019454045.1 Zanthoxylum bungeanum
TCTCTTTAAGAACTCATTCTAATGAGTTCTTATGACCCCATGAAAATGACAATGAGCCAAACTCTATACAGATACCCATTTGCAGATAAACGGATCATAGATGCTAAGCTTCATGTCACTAACGAGACTCGAAACATCTCTTTTATCCCAAATGCTGATCTGGCAGAATATATAATATGTTGGTCTCAATTCAATTGCTCAATGTGATAATTATGTCTAGAGACCTTTTATTGTATATAAAAAGATTGTTAATTGGTATAAAAAAAAGTCTTGCTACCGAAGGATTTGAAAGTCGCCACCATATATAATATTAATAATGGTATTAAATAACATTATGAGTAGCTGTTAATTGATATTCGATCTTATAAAGCACTTCCTGGATTGGAGCAGCTTAACCAATGAATGTGGAACTCAGAATATTTTCCACAAAACGGAACTCAACTCATGCATCACCATTGAGTTTATAGACTTATTGTATGCTTGTATATATTCGGAAAAAAATAAAAACAAAAAACAAAAGTGCTTTTCTAATTATGTGGCCTAGTGTTTGATAGTCAACTTATTATCATGCACGTCAAATAATCAACTCCGTTGCATTTGCCATGTGGCCCCAAGCCATCGAAGATGGGAAGAATTACTACATACAGAAAGAGACAAAAGGGGATAAAAATGTTCAGTTCTTTAACTCAGTGTGCATATTGATATTGTGTAACTTTTTCATATGAATTTGGACAAACGACATCTCAGAAATGCCATTTTATTCGACGGATTAATAAATAAAGACAAATTAACAGATTATTGTGTCAACAGCGACTACTGTTTTGTCTTTTCGAATATATATATCCGTCAGGTAAAGCAGCAACGTCTATAGAATATAAATCAACAATGCAGAGCCCTTTTCTGTTTTTTTTTTTTAAAAAATGGAAATCCCGCATCACTCGACTCGGACTTAAGCGGGATATATAAAGCATCTGGTTATCTCAGACTCTTACAAGAATGCATGTCTTGTACACGAACTCATGACATGACAATCAAATTCTAAGCCCTTTACCAACAAACCACACACCTTCTTGGTCGTGAATATCTGAATAGGGCGGCACCTTTTTCTATATATGCCAAAGGAAAAATAAAAAGGAATTTCATTATTGAGCATTATCATAGTTTAATTCATCAAGAGTTGCACTATCACTATCGAAAAACAATAAGATGAATCCCTATGTATGCCATCATAATCCACTACCAAATTAAGTGTATACATACTTAGAAACCTAATGGACTTCTAACGTGTAATATAATAATATAATCAATATTTAGAGTCGCATGCGTTGGAACCAACCAATCTCAACTTCAGAGGATTCAAAATATCAACATGATTATTCGTTAAGATGGCTCTCTGTTTTTGGTTCAACTTCTTTTGACTAGCTTGATTAAACAGTCACAATGTAACATGAATTCTTACACTATTTTGAAAAAAATATATATATATGGTAATCTTGGTTAAAGGGAATCAGCAATTGGTAGCCGCACGTTTACAAAAAATTAAAAAAAAATTAAAAAAAAAATTAAAAAAAAATTAAACAGAATGAATAAGATAGTATACTTTTAAATCTAAACATTACAATTATTTGGATATGAAGATATAGATGGGGTCTAAGGTGGGCGAGGTGACGTGAAGTGGAGATACTATTGTGATAATGAATTCCATTACCATAATCATATTTAAAGGCGGAAGTGGGAGCATGCAAAAGTGCTTTTTCAAAATGTCAAGTCTTTATATATATATATATATATATATATATATATATATTTATATATTAATTTGTAGTTATTATGTGGTAAATATAAAATGAGTTTTCCTCAAGCGATATGGTTTATAGTTTGGTGGCAAATGATTTAAGATTTGGTTGTCAATTCATAAGTTCGAGTCTAAAGGTGTATTTCCTGTATGAGACAGAGATAGTTTGAAGTTTTACCTGTTACGTTTAAATATGAATCGAATGATTTGACGGCGGAATTTATTATCAAAAAATAAAAAATTTGAGTCCAGTATAAAGCAATTTGTTTCTTCAACAAGTGGGATATTTTTCAATAAAAATTCCATGGGCCCTCCCATTCTATTCCACCAACCATAGAATAGATGAACATCAACAAAAATTAAATAAAAAAAAAAAAAAAAAAAAAGACCACTATATAAATCCTTTATGCTATTATATTATATTCCGAATTATCAGTCTTATTAAATTCAGTTATATATAGACATATAAATGGGTCGTCAGTTAAATAAAACTCACAGCTATCTCTTGGACACTGTTATTCATCACATTTGATTTTTAAATTGTGTTTGTCTTTTGGGCACTGTATACGTGGTGGGTATATTATTATTTTCCTTGACGATCATAATTGTTCTTGATGGGTATTTTGTAGACCATTTAATAACAATATAAAATTGAAAAAAAACTGGCATGCACAGAAAGCCCTCGATGATTTGCAGATTGTGGGGAGGATGGGAAAATATAAAACAATTTAGAAAATGAAAAGAGAAAAAGAAAGAAAGCACTCAAATGGTTCGAGGAAACACAGAAAGCGAAGGAGATTTTACTTCATTCTAGACTTTAGTCTGTCAACAAAAGAGACATAGATGCAGCAGCTCTTTTGCTATTTTATTTGTCAAGTATAAAAGTTCAGCAGAAAATTTGACAAAGCATGTCTGAAAAATTTGCTGCTTCATCTGGGTTTCATCTATCAAGAGGAAGCTTCAGTTTTGTGTAGTCAATAATCACAGTTCAGTTACCCCACTACAAAGAGAAAACATGGTTAGAATACTCAAAAATTGATCTTAGACCAACAATACATTAAAAGGCATCTGCCGAAAATCGTATCATACGTTTCTCAGAGAACATAGGGATTGGTTCTAACCAAAACTTAAATTGACAAATTGTCTTTGATTATCAAATAACATCATAAGCATCGATTAAACCACAATCCACAAGTATTACCACTATTTCAACCCCTTACGGCAACACGAAAAGCAAAAAGATGTAGTCAATGGAAAACTAAGATTATAATTCTATTTGGAAAATTTTGTTTGCTCTGTTGAAATTTCATGGACTTGACTTCTAAATACAAATAAGATAACAAGAAATACAAAGGAAACAAAAATTTGCAGAGGTAAGAAGCAACATCTTCAATGTTGGATGTGAGGCTTTCTGCCGAATATGACATCCAAAATGTA
This sequence comes from Zanthoxylum bungeanum, assembly GCA_019454045.1. Taxonomy (NCBI): domain Eukaryota; kingdom Viridiplantae; phylum Streptophyta; class Magnoliopsida; order Sapindales; family Rutaceae; genus Zanthoxylum; species Zanthoxylum bungeanum. Next base: position 3,233 of record SKCR01048943.1, read on the forward strand.
CATGGGTCCAATCAAGGATGAGATGTGCTGATCATAGTGTATGAGAAAGCCATAACACAGATGTTCTAAGCATGAAGGTGTGTTATTACTAATGTTAATACATACGCGAAAAAAATTGTTCCTAGGCAGTTGTTGCAACCTTTACCGGCTTCTCAATTCCTTGAATCTCAATTATTTCAATTCCTTGAATCTCAATTATTCTCAGCTTGGTAAGTTCCTGAACAAAGATGAGTCCATGTGTCAAGAAAAATAAAACATGAATCAACCTGTAAATGAAAAAATACAGAACTTTAGACAGACCTGGCGATGTCCTTTAGTACGTCGGTAATTCTTCCTTCTCTTTTTCTTGAAAATAATTACTTTTGCATCTAATGCCTGACAGAGAAGGAAAGAAGATATTGTACTCATCAAAGTAGTATAAACATATAAACATTACTATGTGCACAAATTGATGCTCAAGTCAATGCAAATTAGAAAAAGATGTGCATGGGCCAAGGGGTTCGGGATTCTGCAACAATATTTACAACAAATTGAAGTCCACCAAACTCCTAATTCTTGCTAACAAGCAGAGAATTTTTGCATCTAATAAATAACTCCTAATCAGGATAATAGCACTACCACAACCAATGGCTCTACAATTCATAGAAGCCATTTATGTTATGCTGCAGAGAAGAGAACTTAGGAAGCAACATCTATTGGCATGCCAAGAAAAAGCCAGCACTCTCCATAAACTTGCTCTTTTTCTGCTATGTTGCATCTTGAGGTCAAATCTAGATAGTAGATACATCCCAAATCAATTTTCAGCACAAGAATATCCTCCCCTCATCTTACAATTTCTTTAGGTTAAAAACAAGTTTTTCAAAAAGTTTTCAGCAGTTATCTCTTTCAAGAAAATCCAACCCACAGGAAAATTTCCATTGATTTTGGACAAATTTAAGAGTCTCTTTAGTTAGTTCAATTAAATAATAACTCATCACATGTGAAATCGATTCTTGCCTAAGAAAAATCGCTATAAAGGTTACCAAGTTTGATAGTGGTAGTGACCTTTTTTTCCCTTAGATAATGCCATGACAAACCTAAACAAGAAGGGAAAACAGAGCGAGATATTAGTTGTAAACTTACATGCTCCTCAACAACTGCATGAACAGCTGCATCTGGTACCATTGGCCTACCAATGATCGTTTGACTTTGTGAACCCAACAAGAGAACCTTGTTCAAAATCAGCTGAAACAGAAACGATCAGGGAAACAAAAAATTAAAATGAACTAAATAATAGATAGGAAAATAAAACATAATTTTTTATTTTTCTAAGGCATATAGACTACACAACTTATCTTCAAACAACAGCTTACAACAATGAAAACACTCAAAGTAAGCCAATGAAATCTTACACCACAAACCAGATCGTGCTCCAACCAGAGCCACAGTGGAATGCCTACTCATTGATAAGCGTGGGCAAAAGTCGGTTGGGTTCAGTTTCGAACCGAACCGAACCAAACCAAACCGAAAACTGATCGGTTCAAGAAATTAAGAACCGATCGGTTAAAACCGAACCGATTTGGTTCGGTTTGTTTCAGTTATGATTCGGCTCGGTTTTGAACAGAACCAAAACGGTTTTTTAGAAGAATTAACCTCCAATCCGATCGGTTCGGTTCACGATTTTACAAACCGAATGGTTCACGTGTCCTATTCACGATTCAAACCGAACCAAACCGATATTTTCGGTTTGATTCGGTTAATTTGCCCGTACTCATTGATTCATCAAAGCCATGTACACGGACATTCAAAAGAAAGCTTTCATAACATGATAACTTAGAATTATTTTCTCAATTTAACAGCTTAGTAAATAGTGCTGTTCTCAACCCAACACAACAACATTCTAGTTATAATTAGCTCTTGATTCATCTTCAGTATAAGTCATTGATTATTGCAAAATATAGTTCTCTATAAATAGATTTGTTTTTTCATTGTCATTTTCAAAATTCAAAAATATCATCAACAACGAACCAATATTCTAATTAAGATCAAAATGCCGACTATAACTCGATAAGTTGCTGTCTCTTGTTTGTATAATAAATATAAACTAAAATAAAATAAAAAAAACAAAAAAAAAAAACGCTACCCACCTTGTCATTCACTTCACAGAACTTCAATCTCTCAGTAAAAATCGAATCCCCATTACTCACCTTAAACTGGTGCGACCCAATCTAACAATGAACAAACAAGCATATTAAAAATCCCCCACAAACATTTACAAAATAAATAAATAAATAAAAATAAACATCACAAAAGATCACCTGAACAACAGCAAAAACCGGTTCGTATTTTTTAAAAACCCGGTCCGACTTCAACAGCGGACCCACCACTTTATAACCAATCTCCGCCGCCTCGGCCTCGGTCTCTTCCACCGTGTACTCCCTCTCCAAATTCGGCACCGTATCGTCAATCTCTTCTCCCTCTGAACTCTCATCGGCAGTATATTCGTCTTCACCTTCGCCTTCGCCTTCGCCTTCACCTTCGTCTTCTTCATCGTCATCGTTTTTATTGGATGAGAAATGACGATAGTGGGACCAGCGAGTGGGTCCTGGCTTAGAAGAAATGTAGAACTGGCGCTGGAATGGTGTTATGGTTTTAAGGGAGGTGGGTGTGGAGAGAGGAAATGGCGGAGGGATTTTCAGAGAGAGAAGTGCCGCGGCGTGGCGGCTTAGCGTATGGAGACACCGACGGTGAGCCATGGCTTTCTGGTGGCCCTCACGGCGTTTAGAGTCACTAGGGTTTTAGTGAAAAATTCAGTGTGGAGGCGGGGTTTTGATTCTTTTGTTTCAATTGCACTTTGGTGGGTGGAAAATGAGTAATAACATATAGCTCCTTGCTTTTTAGAAGAATCACACTTAGGGACCAAATTTGCATCTACATTTCATGCGTTGTTACACTCGTCCATTTCATGATAGAATTTTGTGACAATTAATTTTTTTGATTAAATATAAAAATGGTTTTCTATAGTTTACAACATAAATAATACAATTCCTTCCATGAATATGAACCCCATTTAACTTGAAAATTTTTATTTATAAATGAAAACCATAAAAATGTGAAAATTTAAGGATACTAAAAATCAAATTGTGCGTTTAGCATTGTTTTTAAAAATAATAATTAATAACGAAAGTGGTGTTTCTAAATGTGATATTAAATGTATTATTTTATGAAATAAGTTTTGTAAAATTAAAAATCAAAAATCAAAATGAGTTTGTTATTAAATGAGAAGGAACCCCAATCAAAATAATGATAATAAAGTATGTGGGTTAAATTTTATTTATGATGTACTGAATTTTGCGGTACAAGGAAGCTATTTCAGAATGGAAAGAGCTCAATTAGAGGCGGTAGCCAGAAAATCTCTTACTGTGTGGACTCGAAGTTTGGATTATCAGAAGCAACAAATACCAGCAAGGAATTCTTTCGGGAAAATATAAACCTTCTTACAATGGATTGTCAATTTTGCAAAGAAAGATGGTAAAGGGATCAGGATATTCTTCCATAACCAATACAATACCGGACCGGTCATCGTAGACCGGCCTCCCCCATCCAACACCGGTCTGTGTTGGCTTGAATTCCAAAGTATATCTCAGGTATCTGCAATCCTGTGTAGTACATATTCAACATTTTATTATGCATGTAGAGTAGTTCAGATGTGAACAAAAAAAAATAGGCATCGACAATGAAGCATTCAAGGTCAAGGATATTATCAAGTGGCTCAGTACAAAGTTACAAACGGAGGTCATTGATGCAGCGTAATAGAGGTCATTGATTCATTGTAATTATTTATTAGGTCAAAAGGTTACACTGGCTATTTCATCCCGGAGATGTATTAATTCTCCAACTCAGCCATGTGCGAAAATATCAGTTGCCAACACAGTAACATAGCAGCAGCTGATTATAGATTTGTCATATACACTCGAAATATATAGGGGCATATTGAGCAGAAACAACCTTACAGAGCCATATCTTTTATCTGAATCACAAAGTAGATTCATGAGAGTGGATTTCATTGAAAATAAAACATTGGACAAAATAAAGTTTGCCAAGCACAAAACAGATTGGGCAAATACGCAAATGGGTATCCAGGCAAAACTTACCTCAACTTCAGCAAATACTAAGAGAACAGAAACAATACGATTGACCAGGCAGCTGCAGGCTTTTAAGCTGTAAATGGAACAGTCATGAAAGAATCGATTCCATATTTAGAAAACATCAGGGAAACAGTCTTTTTGTACGAGAATGCTACTGCATGCATTTAAATGCATATTATACATAGCAAGTATTATACATAACAAGCTGGGGGTTTTACCTGTTCCGCTTAAGCCTCGAAGGAGTGGTTTGGCGGTGGGGTTTCCAACGATTTCAAAAAAAAAAAAAGTAGAATGAATCAAGCAATTTACAACCACAAGCAGTTGCTAGTTCAGTGCATGTGGCAAGAAAGAAAATAAATTACCAGAAAGGATGACATTTATGTACATGTAAAACTTATAAAAGCAATAGCTGATGGATCATTAGTCAAACTCTAATTACCATGAAACCAATATGAAAAAAAGTAGTTCTGCTTCAAAAGTTCTTGCATATATAAACCCAAAAGACAATATTGAAACAAAAAGGTGTGAAATTACACAATGACAAAATATATTTGAACTTTTACTGAAGCAGGAATCTCTGGCTTGAAGAGAGTGCTTCCTAGCATTGCTGACAGTTTCCTGCCTTACACCTTCGCAATCCATCTCAAGAGTCAAGATGTAAGTTTACAGTTTCTCAACTTCATGCTCTTCAATAAAGATGCTAATCTTCAATATTTAAATCCAAAAAAAGAGTTTCACAAATCATAACAACCATCCTCCGTCTATGTATGCCAATGTTATCAGAGCAAAGTATATGGTGCCTTCATAGCAAATAACTTATTTAGTACAGAGAAATGCTCTGCTTCACTAACTTTTACTCTCCCATAAATAAAAGAAAAGAGCAGATAATGATCAACACAAAACTAAACTAAACCATAAGCACGCAATATCCACATTCACCACCATCATAACTAAAAGTCTAAAACAACATAATCAATCATGTTGGTTCTACCCAATTTCCCCATTGCTATCACAAACATATTCTACACTCTTGCAGCTCTAAACTAATCCACACACAACCTCTTCAACAATAAACTAAATTAGAAATCACTAAAAGATCAAACCATTTCTTTTAACTCATTTTCGCATTCAATAAATTATCAGATAGAACAATCTCATTAGAGTCCTATGATTCATAAAATCATATCCACAGACTTGGAATTCCTTATTGGACTATGAAATAGCAGAACCAACTTAAAAGATCATAAGCTACATATTCAATTGCAAAGTAAAAGCACTTAAAATAAAATCACAATACATCAAGATCAACTTTTGACCCAAAAACATGTTAGCCCCTTCATTATTAACATGATTGAAGTGAACCCATCAAATACTCTACAGTCTACACACAATTAAAATTAAAAAAGATAAAAAGAAATAAACTTCAACAAAACATCAATCATACTTTTCTCTCCAGGAATACACAAGAAAGAACACCCACGAGAGAGCCAATAAAACATCGCCAACTGTCTTCCTCAGCCAATCCCAAGCCAAGTACTCAACCCTCCGTTCAAAGTTTACCCTCCACAAAGCCATGGAAATAAGCAAAACGAAACACCCTTTAGCGAAAAACGACTGAAAGTCTTTATCCTTGACGAAAGACACCATGAAGATTAGAAACCCAATTGCGAAAAGGAGCAGACCCGAGAAGGAATCGGAGGTCCGAATTAAGAGCTGGTCGTGCGGATTCGAACCTAGCAGTTTTGTGGCAGTTTCCACTCCGTGGGTGAACGTGTAAATTTCTTCCATGTGGAACATCATCAGAGCCCCACTAACAAGTGCGATCGCAGAGTGGAGAAGGCAAATCACGACGAACGCTCCAGATGATGACATTCGTGAGTGTTTTTATCGGACGGCGATCAACGGTTCGCTGGTGTGACCATGGTTGTGTTAACAGAAACAAAACACAAACTTGGAAACTTTGGGGATCGAAGAAAATGATCGAATTTTTTATTCCCGTTTTATATTAGTTTTTTTTTTTTTTTTTCATATAGCTATGTTTTTGTTAAGAATTATCTTATATGGTGAAGATTCTGATATTTTGACGTATGAATGTGAAAGATTCGGCTTAAAAGAGATAAAGGGCAACGGCGAGAAGTACAGTTTCATGAATATTTACACTTTTCTCCAAACTTTGATCAGATTCACAAAAACACCCTGTTAACTTTGGGGAAAAAAAATGTCAAATACCCTAATCACCTAATGTAATAATTTTTTATGTATCCCAAAGGTGATTTGGTGGTGTAAATCTTAAAATCTGACTTCTGGATCTTGAGTTCGATTTCTTTCTTGTAAGAATATTGAATAATCAGATGTTTTATCTGATCCGTTTAAATTCAAATCGTGTGGTTTATCGACATGATTTACAACATTTTCAATATATATATAATGTTTTATGCTGCATGTGATGTCAACGAAAAATACAAGTGGCAGATATAAAATCTTCACCATAGGGCACTGCTTGCTCCTGTTGCTGTCATTTCTTGTTTTATCTTGCTTGATGTTTATATTAATACATTTATTACCATTGTATGATCTTTTATAAATCAAAATAAGAGTTAAAAATCCGTCTAATATTTAATATTATCTTTTGAACAAAGATAAGATATATATTGTAACTTATTGTCTGACCATAATAATTTGCTTTGGTCGAATTTTCTTAACTCTCAAATAGTAGTTACAGAAAATTAAATATTGAATATTAGATCTTCTAAGGTAAAATTATATTTATGGTAACTAAGGATAACTTGGACTTTTCAAACTTAATTTAAATGTTCTTTAATAGACTCCCAACATTAATGATGCTAATCGTCCGTTTTCCAATTTGGAGGGGTTTTTTTAATGGCGCGGGGGCTCCAGTACGGGAGCTCCTCCGGTGCCACATGTCAGCAAGCAAACAATGCGTTTGGATATTTAATTGGAGGTGGCTCCAGTATATTTATTACTGGATCCACCCCTGACCTCTTTTTTATTAGTTTGATCAAGTTCTTGAAACATTATATTATTTTCAAATCTAAGGGGTATGATTTAGTGATATAAGGCTTATGATTTGGTTACTTAAATTGTAGATTTGAATTGAAATGGTGCACTTATTATAAGAATCGGAGGCCATCAGAGATTTACATAATCTACTCAAATTTGAATCGAGTGATTTGACGGCGATGATTTTAATCTCTCAAAAAAAAAATTCGTAGAAGGACCCACAAAAGACATGAGATTAAAAGGATTGACTTCTGGATACGTGGCATATTTTCGTAGTGCCGACAGGCGTTCTGCATGGGCCCCATGTTCAACGAAATATTTAGTGATTGATTAAGAGAATTTTAATGCAGATGCTTTTTATAGTACAAATTTTGTTAGTTGTTCAATAATATGTAAATAAATAAATTAAAGTTCATGTATCATACACTTTTTAAAAAATTGTCATCTCTATGTAATATTATATGAATAGCACTGGTGGTTCAAATATTAGGTTCGATTTAGGAGGTGTTTTTTTTTTTATAAGAGCTTAAATGAGAATTATTATTATTATTATTTTAGCAAATAAAATTCAGAGATGAGAGGATAATGTGCACTATGATTTTGTAAAAATTCAAGAGGAATTTTATTTTTTTATTATTTTTATTTTTGCAAAAGTTAAATTTCAGCTGAGAAGTGCAAATGCAAAGCAACAATCCCTTCACTCATCTCCCCTTCAGTTAAGTTCTGATTAAATGCAAAAATGAAAGGACCGTCGCAAAAGCTGGAGTATTAGATGCGTTTCTTGAAAATTTCAATCGTAATTATGGCTTTCCCTCGGAGAGTTTATAGTCATTCTTGAAGCCATCTTTTGGGCACGAAGGAAGAATTTCAATAACAAATCAAATTTCTTTGCTGGTTTCCTACTTGCCAGTCTGTCACCGCAAAGGCTTTAACTAATAATCGTATCATGGCCGCCATTGCCCATCAACTATTATTTATTATTACGAGACGAGCTAGGGAACCCACATAATGTGTGGAGTCCGAGTCACATTCAAAGGAGACCCAGGCAGGGAGAGTCTCTTCTCTTTCTCCTTTCTGCGGGGGAGGCCAATCTTATCTTTTACAGAATCGATCGTCCTATGACTGTGCAAGAATATATTGAGCTCAGCATGTCCGAAGCACAAGAGAATATTCTTTTGTTACGTATTCGATATTGAATCATTCATAGTATTAGTATTCATTGCAGGTTGGTTATTCGTCTGTGTGTATAAATATGATTTTTATATATAAATTTTTTAATCTTTATCAATAAATGTCTTATTTAAGAACTCGCAAATAACCCTAATCGCATTTAAACCTCTATTATCAAATTTTCCTGTCAGGCTGAAAGCTTTTCCAAAAATCATCAGTGAAAGAGATGCAAGATGCTGAAGATAGAATAGAATGCATGAGATTTTATTAACTTTCAATGAAGAGAGGACATCCATGTAACTATTGAACAGTTTGAGCTCTGATACATATGTGTTACTAATGAGGTGGGGGACAACAAAATGGGTTACCAAATCTAGGTAGTTTTATGGCAACCCACATTATAATTATTCGGAATTATTATGTGCGTGCATCTGTGTATATACAACAAAAATAATGAATACCAATAGACAGCTCCAGGTGTATGAAAAAAATGAGAGATTTCAGTCTCTCTGGAGATTAAACTGCAACACTCATCTTGCACAAATGTCCCGGCCCTATCATGGATTCTGAAAGGGGTAGGATAAAGAATGAAATTTTTTTTTGGCTGAACAAAATTATAAACTTGAATCAATGTCCTTGTCGCTGCTAACAGTTTTGCGATGACGCCTAGATCCAGACCTCCTGTTCCCGCGCCTTGGTGAGACCTTCCTGGTAGGAATACGTACAACGCTCTCACCATTTGTTTCCAGTGAAAATTTCCTCGGAAAGTCGCTAAACAAATATGGTGGTGGTGGTTCAACAGCAAGAGGAAGAGGTGGAGGCTCAACAACTGGCAGAAGGGGTGGAGGATTAGGAAGGATGTGGTCTCTATGGTATTTCTGCAGATAGCCGACGAAAGAGGAAAGAATAAATATTAATGAAAGAGCAAAATGTACGTTTCAGTTTATAAACAAAAAAAAAAAAATCACCTGAACTACAAAATTCCGCCTTTCGCAATCCAAGAACATATTGACTGTCCAATTTGTCTTTGCCCTAATCTTATCCCTCACAGTTGAGAAACTGATTTGGTCTCGGGAGGTAAATCGGTCAACTTCAGTGAACCAAAGACAGACAAAGAGGTTGCTGATAGGAACATGCTCCCTTATTACCACGCATCCTTCAGGAACATCTACAAAGGCAACCAAAATAGGAAACTTCATCGGCAGAACAAAATGCAACTGAGCAAGGAATAGAGTAAAGATCCTGCACCTACCACTTATAATCGGCAGCTTAGCCTCAGAATATGGGGTTAAACCCTCATTTTTATAAAACTCAATCTGAAAGTCAATGGAAGCATTGTCATACTTCTTAGCAGCTTTATTTGCCTCGGCTTCCATAAATACATCGAACCGTTTATAATGTCTAGAGATTGCAAAAGTAGCATTCTTTCTCCACAGGTGCCTAAAGAATTGCTCGTGAAAGGAAAAACATAAGAAATACACACAATTGTTCTGAAAGGATGAAAATAAAACAAAAAGAAGAAACACACAACTGTTCTGAAAAGAACAATTACAACATCCATAAGCAGAAGACTTGAGAAATTTAAGAAGAATCAAGTCAATCATCATTGTGTTTATCAATGGAACATATATTCATTACCCAAGTTCTTTTCCCACACAAAACACGAAAAAGAAGAATAATTTTCCATAGCCATGTTACTTTACGTTGTTAATTTCAAAAGGTCGTGTAGAGTGGACAGAACAAAATATTTGTAAGCACAAAGCCAAATGATGATTAAACCAAATCACTATGCTGAGAGTATATAGAATGACATCAGCAGATGCTACCAAAATGAGAAAACATTCATACAGGTTAAGGTACTAGTCTGTCACAAAGCTATTACCAGTGAGTGGAAGGAAATCATTAGACGGACCAATTTGAGGACAACTTTATTATCAAACCCTAAAACATGAGTAATTGAATGTTTACTCAGAATCACGCATGGCTATAGCACCCAACCTCATGATTTAAGGCTAAGCACATGAAAGTCTTGAAATTCATTAGACAAAGAGTATATGTGCAAAAATTTATTAAGGCCAAAAAGTTTAACCAAAACAAGAAAAGCGGCATTTGTAATAGATCATGTCAAGGCTTATATCTGTACACCATGAATCTTCTCTAACCTCTACATTTGAAAGACGCAAAAAAAAAAAAAAAAAAAATTGATCATTGTACCTTTCAAGAATTTGATATGGATCCACAACAAGCTCAAGTTTCCCATCAATCCATAAAGAAAAGCGGGCATTGGGGAACAACCTATGTGGTAGAAGCTTTGGAATCTGAGAGAAGTGAAACCTGAATCAAAAGGCATATCAAATAAAACAGATTTTGGGCATAATGCCCCACAAATCCTAATTCATATGTTGGGATAGAGCAACACCATTTCTCAAGTGAAAATTTTATCTAGTGTGAGAAAGTTAGTAACTTATAGAGCCACCTCCTTATTAACTGCTGTTGGGCCATATAAAAATCAACAAGACAACCTCTTAGCCAAACTCTAGATCTTAATATAAGGAAATATAAAGAAAAGAAAGGCCAGGCCAAAATTAAAAACATTTACCTTTCCAGTCCGTCTTGCATCAGAGTAAGGAGGATTATGGATAACAACAATTCTCCATATCCCTATTTTCTTGATGCTATCCAAACCACTATTAGCTTTCAGATATGCTTCAGTTTCTTCATCAACAAACATGACAAAGCAAACAGTCTTCCTGGAATATTCACTAATATTACTTGGCTGGTTTATGTCATCAAAAGCCCCTGGTAAAGAATATAACCATCTAATAAGCAAATGCTAGGTTACACATAGGAAAAGATCAGTTCAAAGTTCTACTATAGTTGAGCAGTACCAAAAATTGCTGATACAACAACAATTCCACGGCATTCTTCCATATCAAGAATGTCCTCATCGTCTAGGTCATATCCTGTCCCACGGCCAGGTTTTCCTTTAGCAAACCTGATTGATACACAATGGACTTATTTGAGTAAAGGGTCAGGAGAATACCCAGTAGAATGTCTCACTAGCGTGGGTATTTAAAAAAACCAAAGATGTCGAAAGTAAAATTCAAAGGAAACAGCCATCCATACTTGATAATTTAACTTACTAACGCTGAGTAATAAAAATAGAAAAACGAAAATCATACCCACAGTGCACACTCATTGACTCTCTTATATCATAAGAATCGCTTCTTTGTGCTAAAGTAGGATATCCGCCAAAGTCTGAGCCTCCAAATTCTGTCTCTCTATTTAACACTGGCTCAATTATATATGTTAGATTCTTAAGTACTGGAGAATATGAGGGGACCTTTGGCATTAAGGCAATGGCTTCTTCCACAGGAAGGTAACATACGGGACAAGCTGAAACATGAACATGCACAAAACTCAGCAACGTCATTGACATCGAAGTATTTGTGAAGCATATCATGGTAGTTGCATGACTCTTAACATCTTGGAACACGTATGGACATTTTGCATCTATGCACAAATATCCATGTGACAGTGATAAACACAAAACTCAAGGACCAAAAATGATCATTTTAGAGCAAAAAACATAATAGGAACTTACGCCTTGGTCCAGTTTTTTTTTTATCTGCAGGTGGGGGAGGTAAAGTGAAACTGTTACATGGATGCCCCGGAGGAAGAGTGTAGCCCATAAAATATGAAGGAGGAGGAGGGGGGAAAACTGTATTTTCAATTGGTTTAACAGAAACCATAGTTTCAGTTTGGCCAATGGAGCTCCCTAAAGAATCTTGATTCTCTATACTGTTGAAAGAAGTCTCATTGTACATGTTCTTGGTTTGCTCTCTGTATATCGGTAAGGATTCAGAATAATTATCATTCAGACTCAAGTTTGGGACCTGGTCACCTTCCTGGGCATCTTCACCTGCAAACAAGCCAAAAGTACAAATTATTTTCTTTACTAGATTAAAGATGCACTTACATATCCAAGACAATAATACAGAACACAAAGCTTCAATGAAGAAGGCATAGTATGCAAGGCAATTAGTCTTGTAATTAATCACCCAAATATAAAAATGGCAATTAGCTGGTCTTTAATCTCTGATTCTTAACAATAGTAAAGTACAATTAAATCGGACATAGAGGGTAGTACCAATGATCACAACCAATAACTAAGCATCCATCATAGTCCCAAATCTAAGCATTGTCCTGAACAAGCAAAATCCTAATCAAATTAAGCACTTTTCTGATATCCCATATCAAAGAATTCAACTAAATGATAATCTAAGCATCAATACAGTTCAATTATCAGTAGTAAACCAATCCAGCAGGTTTTTTCTTAAAAAAAAAAAAAGCAACAAACCTTTACCAACGTACAAGACCCAGAGGAAAACCGCGGCGGAAATGACAGAAAGAAGCAACATTCCAACCTTCTTCCGCCCAGCAAATTTACAGATCCAATACACCAATCCCTCCTTCTCTTTGAACATCTTTGAAGGCTTACTACGCGGCGGCGTCTGTTGAATTGGCAACAAACTTCCACCGTTTTGTAATTGTTTATCCAAAGAACCATAACTACCGGAACGAATCCCCACCCCCAATGACCCTCCTCCACTCATTCTCCCTTAATTCCCACACACACTCCTCTCATTCAAACCCCCCAAACTTCACCAACTCAAAACTCCAAACTTCACAAACATAACCATTTCAATTTCTCCAAAATATAAAAGCACCCACTTAAATAAAATCTGCCCCTGAACCTCTGGGGCACCTCTGAAGTTTATCAAATTCACTTGAAAACAATCACTACAAAGTACAAAGTCAATCCAATTAAGGGTTTTTTTTTGCTTTTAAAAAATGAAAACTTTCACTGGAAAAACTGCAACAAATAGAATGAAGTTTCAGATCGAAATAAGTGAATGCAAGTGTATGAAAACGTTTCAAAAAATTAGTACTTCAAAAAAAATAGGTTGAAGAAACAATTAGTACTTCAAAAAAAATGAACTTTTTAGATCAAAGTGAGTATCTCTTTACACATAAATATTTGTTTCAAAAAATGGGTTTTGATTGGGTTTACAAAATTTTCGGCAGAAATCATAAAAGTCAGGGGGAATCAAGGATTTTGTTTTTCATTTTTAGAATTTGTTGATTGAATCTTGGTAATATATTTTGCTAATTTTGAGGGTGATATACAAAATGGAAAATAATTGGACTATTATTTATAATGTAATGTAAAAAGTGAAAAATAATTCATGGTGAGCAACGTGGAAGTATCTGATTAGTTGAGTTAAAGCCATGTGCGCCTGATGTCAATTATCAGACGGTGATGGGTTTTAATCCAGATGATGTAATAAAAACAAATGTTACTTTGATTTAAGACTACACATTTGTCATTTATCAATGAGAAAATTACGTCATTAATTGATAATTAAGAACAAAAAAAAAATTTTAAAAATTGTCAGGATGAAAATATGCGAAAATTATATTATGTGTCGAGTGTATATGTCATCTCTCTCATAACAGGCGGGCCTCATAATTATGTGGAGCCCGTCTACTGTGAGAGATGGCATATACACTCGGCACATGATAAACCACCTCTAAAATTTGAGGCGACTTCAAGTTAATGGCTCCTTGTCTGGAGGAATCTGTGTGTGTTGGATTTGTTTTAATTTTTTTTTTTTGCTAATTGTCTTATTTTTATTTTTATTTGCACCCTCAACATAGTTATGATACATACAACAACGAACAACCTATAATTTGATTGATTTGGACTATTAGTTGAGGTTTTTTTTTTTTTTTTTAAATCGAAAATGCATCCAATTTTTTTAGCTTTTTTTAATATATTTTTTAGAGAAAAAAAATTAAATAAACTTAAATTAAATAAACTTCTATTTAAAATATCTATATTTATAATTGTGGCAATAGGCGTGTGATACTATGATTTGATAATAAGTCTTTGTTTTTTTTTTAAATCGTAGGAAATAATATCGTCAAACCATCTATTTCAGATTTAAGCGGATGAGGTAAAACTTTCGGTTGTCCCACACTTTTATAAAAAACACACTTCCTAAATTCGAACACAGAACCTGAATATCAAACCATGAATCTTATACCACCAAATCACGTCCCATTTTGGACATAATAAGTCTATTTATCCACTGTTAGTTGATAAAATTATTTCTTTCACATCTGAATCCTAAATAATTTTGGCAAGCTCGATGTTTTTTGTAATCCATAAAATAAATCAAAATGCTTATGAAATGCTAGACCAATGCAAAAAAAAAAAGCTTAAGTATTTGATTAACAAATAATTTCATTGTCTCGTGAAGCTAAAATTATGTCGGCATCTAACATTGTTAAATTTATCCAATAAATCATGCGTTGCTATGTCAATATCTTCATTTCAAAATAATATAAGGTGCCAATAAAGACCCAAAAATGACATAATTTGATAGATTTTGAGAGGATTAATTTCATACCATAAGGCATAATCAGCATTAAATTTTCGATGGAATCATTATTTTCATTCAAAAGGGTGTATCTTATTTGCGAAAATAGAGTTTTCCATTTTCTCAAAAACATCAATATTGCTCATTCAAGATTTAACACATTTGTCAAATTTCTATCAACACATTTCCCAACAAATATTGTCAAAATTTAAATTAGAAAAGGGCCATGATTGATTTTGCATATATGCAAGATATGGATTATACAATAAATAAATAAATAAAACATTCTCTTTCACTCTAGTCTCTAAATATAATAAAGTCGAGTTGGGACTAGTCGAGTCAGGTTTTGTGAATCTGATGGAATCGGGATAAGTCAAAAATCGGACTCGAATTTTAAATTTTGATTAGGAAACTCAAGTCGAATCTGGATAATGGGGTCATATTTTAAAATAAAAATAAATTTAATAAATTTAAAATTAATTCATTAGGTTATAGTTATACATACAAATATGTATTTATTAACTAATTTATTTATAATCAAGTCGGAACATGATAAATCCGATATTTTTTAAACAAACTCGAGATTCTACCCACGCACATATTTCAAACCGACCTAATATAGTAAGTACTTGAAACCTAATTATTTTGAGTTGAATCGAGTACTCTAATAGACTTGAAATTTATGCATCCCTACTATGGCCTATCACGTCTACCTAGTTCATTTCCTATGCATAAAAATGCCAATTTTTTGTCTAAATAGCCGATATGAAAATGGCTTTAATGGAACAATAACCATTTTTAATGCAGGTCTCTAAGTTATTGCAACTTGCAAGGCTGTGAAATGAATGAGACTTGCACATTTGTGAGTAACATTCAAAGAATAAATGAGTTAAATTTATTTTGACCATTACTATATTTCCATATTCATGCATTATGCGTAATATTCAAAGAAGATGGACTCTTATTGAAAACAAATTAATATATATAATGGAACAAATTATGAGGAATGTTTCCACGTGATGTCACTTTTTTGTTTAAGAATTGTGAATTTGATTAAATGGCTTAAGATAATTAGGTATGAATCTAATATATGGTTACTTGTAATGTTATAAAAAAAGGTTGAAAATGATTATAATAAATTGAGCTATCAATTACAAGAGAAAATATACAATACAATGGAAATACCACATCATCCGTGCAACAGTTCAATAATTCATTATCACGCGTGTTAAAATATTAAAAAATAACTAAAAATATGGATATTCAATGATACATGTTATTTATTAATTTATTAATAATATCACGTCACTCATGTAATCGTTACAGTAACAAATTACTCCAATTACAGACGTATTCTCAAATCTCGACCATTTAAGAAGTAACTCGACTTATATAATATGCATATTGATATTGCCTTGCTATGCCGTTGCCGTACTTCTAAGCTAGAACAAGTAAAAAATAATTCATAAATTAATTAATGTAATGAAGTTGACATTTAACACAATATAATGTCACTTGGATGTGGGGATTAGTTTATACAAAATGGAATAAAAGTTTTTTTTTTTTTTCCAATCAGTAATTGGGATTGACCATATCTCTTATTGCTATTCTGCTATATTCGAAATTATTTTTTATTAAACTTAATAAAAATACTTTTTTTTTAATAATTTTTGTCCATGTTAATTTATATTTTATCTAATTTTATTTAATATATAATAGCACAATTATTATCACTTTCACACTTAAAACAATTAGAATTTTATCACATATACACCGAAATTATCTTAATCATATTTCTCTTATTTTTCTTAAATTGACGCTACACTAATTTTCTCCCCCAAATTTCTTCATATTTTTCTCTTTTTCCTAATTCAACCACATATCGACTAATTTTTTTCATCTCATATACAAATATTATTATTTTTAACATCTGGATGCTTTATTGCAGGTCTCACAGTTCCACAAAAGCAAATTTTAATTAATTAGATTATAAGTATATTTAAATAAAATAGAGAAATTAACAAAAGTAGTCAACAAAATTTATCATTCGTAAAAATGAGTCACAATATTTATGTTTTATCAAAATATGTATTTTGTCCGAAGTAGACTTGGGAGAATCAAGTTTCTCCGAAATCTATCACGTGTTCTCCAAAATTTTATTTATTTTATTTTATTTAAAATTCGGAGATCCGAATAATTGACTTCAAATCTCTGAAATTTTTAGCAGATCCAAATTGTCTTAAGATCTCTATAGTTTTTTTTTTTTATTGATTTTGGTTTATTTATTTGTTTACAATATATGGTTTGTAGTTTATTTATTTATTGTTGGCGTACATGCAGTTGATATATAAGATATTACAGGATATAGACAAAACGACCTATTGTGTGAGATGAAATTAGACAAATTTTTTTTACTTTAGATGTTCCAGTATATGATTTATTATGTCAAATATTCATCAGTAACATCGATCGGGAATCGATCCGGAGACACCCATTTCAGTTTTCAACTTGGTTGTTTGGGCGGAGGTTGTATATTATGTCCGACCTGATATGTAAGGTATTGAGATGTCCGATTGTGGATGATATACAGTTTGACCCCCATAATGGATGGCGGTACAAAACATGGCTTGATTAGAGAGTTGCCATGGATAGGGTGGTGAGACCGAGGCTGATGGAGATGAAGAGTTACTTGTTTTATGATGGCTGATTGCACGAGTTGAATCAGAGGCACATCAAGCTAGACATTCGACCTATAGAGGATGTCATTCAGTTGATTATTGTGTCGCGTATCGGTCACGCCGACGAGGTTAATATTTTAGACATCGTCTTGCAATACTGCATACTTTAGGTAAATAAATATTATACTAATTAATTTATTTACATTTTATATTATAGACAAATCCTACAAAATTATTTTATTTTCGTATGACCGTATGGTGGATATAACAACCTTTATCATATGGCATTGGTTTAAGGTTCATGCCTATATTAAGACGGACATTCCCTAATACATGGTCATCATCTGACTCTTATCGCATTTCAAGGTCTTGCACATATGCAATCGATATTTTCATGACATGTATAATAAAATGACTTATATATTTTGTTGACAAAGTATTTTTTTCATTTTATTCTTTTTATTTATCTGTTTGTTAGGTCGTTGACTCATCTCATGCTTCCCATATTGTAGCTGGTAGTGATCTCATAGTCACTTTATTACGTGATCGCGTCATTGCGATAAAGAAGGGTCAGATGAGGATCGAGAATCGACTGAAGATTATGGATGATCGTCTGCATAAAATGGATCGGTAGAAAGTAATGGAGGATCGACATAAGGAAATTGAGTGTACATTATACGAGGAGTTAGAGGTTCTCATAAGGATGTCAGCTTATAGGGATCATGATCCTGATAATGTATTGGTTGACATTAATTTTGACGATTTGTAGTTTATTTTATTTTCATTTTGATGTATAGTTCATTGTTTTTATTTTATTTATAGATATGATTTTTACATATAGTCCCAAAAATAAAAATAAACATAAATTATAAATAATATATTATATTGTATAAACAATAAATAAAAAATTACAAATCATATGTTGTCAATAAATAATTAAACTAAAATAAAAAAAATGATAATAAAAATTTCGGAGATTCGTATACAATTTGGATCTCCTAAAAATT
The DNA here is from genome assembly GCA_019454045.1 of Zanthoxylum bungeanum. Classification (NCBI taxonomy): domain Eukaryota; kingdom Viridiplantae; phylum Streptophyta; class Magnoliopsida; order Sapindales; family Rutaceae; genus Zanthoxylum; species Zanthoxylum bungeanum. The sequence goes on from SKCR01048943.1 coordinate 21,682, forward strand.
TCGGAGATCCGAAGTAAAATATTCGAATCTCCGAGTTTTTAAATAAAAAATTTTAAAAAAAAAATTAAAATTTTGGAGAACACAAATTAGATTTTGGAGAAGTTAGATTCTCCGAAACTTAAAAAAAAAATTGATATTTTAACAAAAACGCAAATATTATACCTCATTTGACAAATAATAATTTCCCATTAAAATATACATTATTAATTATGTTGTTATTTTTTATAAAAATGATATATATAAATAAAATTTTCCCACCAAGTGAGAAAACTTACAGGAAAATTTTACGTACATCATTACTCAATTTTGTAAGTTTGTAGCGGGCGTCGGCTAACTTCAACATTATGATTGAATTCGGTGGCAAAGATTTTTTTAAAAGAGGTCTATTTTGACAGGTAAGCTATTGCATGAAATTCCACGCGTTTCCAGCCGCATTAAACTATTTACGCTTTGACTTGTCTTCGGTCTCAAGCATTTCCCTTTTTTAAAATAAAATAAAATAAAAAAAAAAAAATCAAAATAATATAAAACATAGCCTAATATCTCTATCTATCGGACTGGAGATGACAAAAAGTCACTAGACTAGGGATAATTTTTTATATTCATTTTCTGAATTGGTTAGATATAAATATTGATATTTTTATTTGAGTAAAGATAAAATCATAATTCATATGATGACCTTCAAGGGGTTTGTGGACCGAATATATTAAGAATGAATAAAAAATAATAATTTTCATATTTATTTATTGAATAGATATAAATATTAATATCCTCATATTATATTCGATCAATTACTATCCCTAATTGAGACGTCTTGACGTATCAAAATTAAGTACAGTGAGTCTGATAATTTGAAATAACAAATAACACATGGGTGAAAATCAGAAGATTTTATCTATATTGGCATTTTGTTTCTTGTTCGGTTCCTGTTTTGTGCAGGTTTTAATAATATTTTCATCAACATATAGAAGATTTGGTGCAGTTTAATGGTGTAGATCAGATGGTGAAGGATGAAGTTTTTCAGGATTTCTCGAGATATTTACTCTCCCATAAATCTATTAGTTTTTATGTATTAGATTGGTTGTATGTTGTTGTAAAAGTTGATGTTCAAAGTATGTATTGTGTTGTTTCACTTCTAATTAAGAATATTTAGTCACCGACTTTGCACTGAGGCTGAGGTGTGGAGACCAGGCCGGACCCGTAATTCATCTTGTTCCTAAGTAGCTTTTAAGTGTTGTATGGGCCAAATTTGGGCCAAGGGTAAAATCGTCTTTACAGTTCAAAACCCTACAGTAAGTAAGGCCCAAGAGTGTAAAATCAAACCCATAAAACCTAGCATTATTGAATTATAATCACGCCACATGCTTACGGATAACTCATCAACCACTCTTCCCTCATTTGTCTAGCGTAAAGCATAAATTCACATGCTAAGATTCTTCATTATCGAAAGATAGTATTGAACATGTTGTGGGTCATATCATCAGAGACTTCAGCACATTGTAGATCCCACCATCACGTGTACAACTTATATTCCAACTGTAAAGTGACTTCCTTCAATCTATAAAAAGGGAAGAGATTCTCAACTCTCTAAGGGGCTCTCTTACTAGCTTACGCTATCTGACACAAGCTCTCTCAGAGCTCTCCATCCCCCTGATACACTTACCACCGCCCTCACAGCCACCCAGAGAGGTCAAGGTAACATCAAACCTTGCTTTTCACAATTACATATTTACAGCTCATTTCATACTACTGACTTGGGCGTCGGAGTGCCCCCGGCACCCACCACACCGGTGGGCAGTATACTCTCGCTCACCCTACCTTTGTCTTGCAGGATCGCTAATGCCCCCAACTTACAAATTCTGATTGTGGACCTCGGCCGAAAACCAGCATCCACAAGTGTGGATATGTATTTTTATTAGTTACGGGAAACACATAATGCATATTTTGCCTTATGTTATTAGGTGTTATCCTAATTAGCTTGAGTCTTAGGATATTCTAAGTTTATTTTCGAGCTATTATTTATTTATAATAAATAATAGCAACAATTTTTATTATTTATTTATAATAAATACCACACCGGTGGGCAGATTGAACTAGCAACAATTTTTATTATTTATTTATTGATGGGATGGTGGGTATTGAATTATTGGCTTGTTAGTAGAGATTATCATCGAGTCTCTAATAATTCTATTAATTTGCATTTCCAACCCCACAGTCATTTCAAATTCATTCAACCTCCATTTTGTCTATAAAGCCTAGCCCCACATATTTTTTCCCATTATTAAATTTGTGTGCCAATTAAAACACACATAGGCAATATCTTTTACAATAATTAAATTTGGGTAAATATATAATAATATGTTAATTATCAATAGTTGGATTCAAAACTGAGTCCAGCCCATTACACTCATAAGGGCAGAGTCCATCATCCGGTCCAATAGCCTCTAGTAATATTTACACATATGGTTGATAGGTGTCGTGTTCAAATCATAAAGAAAGTTTAATTTTTGAAAATATAATATGATTTTATATATATATATATATTTAATCATTTATCAATTAGAGATTTATTTTAGAAATTCACAAACCATCTTATAAAATTTAGAAATTTGAAGTGAAGTATTAAAAAATCTTCTCACTTTGGATATGGAGGATAAATCACATATACATATACATTGTGTTTAATTTGGTAGTGTTTCACTTGATACCTTTCTCTTTTGCTTGCGTAAATACTTTTGATTTGGAAGACTTTTTATGCCTATTTATTTTAAGTCAAAGAACCGTACATCATATATTAAATCTAAACCTAAATTTTGATTTTTCTACTTATGTATTTCAATTTAAATATTTGACTTAGTCTTTTTGACATAATTTTGAAATCATTGATTTCGTGTAATCCAAATAAATGAATTGACATTTTTAAATGTTGTTTTGTTTTTCAATATTCACGATCTGATTGTATGTTATTAATAGCTTTGTCAAATTTTTAAATAGAAAATTTTATATTAAAATATCTATGTCTATTATAATAATACCACCATTTGACTATCTGTACGGTTCAATTTGTCAACACTATTGTATGAGAATAAATCTAAATTCAGCCCATAGCCGGAGCCTGGAACTACAATATTCTTCTTCATAATCAATGCTTTCAAAATAGCATTCACTTTGTTAAATTTTTCAACATTGAATTCATTAATTAATGTTCAATATAATTGACTTGTAAAATCGACTATGTATGCAATTGTTTATATGATTTTATCAGACTTGGCTAATTTTTGTAAATTCACTATTTTTTTTTTTTAATCATTAAAAATTTCGCCGTCAAACTATATTTATGGACTTAAGCGGAACATGTAAAACCCTCTAACTGTCTCAAACTCATGCCATTTGTGAACGTAGATTTGTAAATGGGATAAAATCCACCCACCATTATGTGGAAGTCAATTATTCGATGTTTAATCTTTGTGTAGGAGACATATCATTTATGCGATATTCAAAAATTAAATAATAACATTTTAAGTCAAGTAGGTTCTTTTAGTATTGTTCAAATGAGGCTCCAGTGTAGTCCCGGTCAAGGTTTCGATTCGGAATCGCAATCGAACTGATTGGAATCGGAACCGAAAAATTTTGGTCCGGTTATAGTTCACCCCTGATCGAACCAAAATTGAACCACTAGAACCTTTCAATTCCAGCGATTCAACGGTTCCAACCGGAACCGTCCCTCCCAACGGTTACTAGCTGTTGGGATGGTCCAACGGATAGAAGCCGTTGGCTAGGGCATGGAGCCAAAAAAAAATTTATAAATTATAAATTACTAAATTACCCTTAATAATATTAATATAACAACTATTTTAGGGGCATTTTAGGTATGAAAAAAATTATAAAACTATATAAATAGAAGTCATTTTTCATTTATTCAACACATCAATTCTCAATTCTCTCAATTCTACAATTCTCTCATCTACATTTTCTCATTCTCAATTATCTCATCTACAATCTCTCATTCTTTAAAATTTCTTTAACAAAAAAATGACAAGTTCATATTTGAACACAATGTCAAATGTGACAACCCAAGAGAGCGGCTCTAGTATCTGTTCACGAAAAATAGAAGTTAAGCCTCGTTTCTCCGATATTTTCAAAATTCATTTTCATTTAATCGACCCTGAAAATAAAGGTACAAGAGCAATATGTAATCATTGTGGGGTTTCTTACAAATTTACTGGTGGGTATGGTAATATGATCAAGCACTTGGAAATACATTATATCTTTGAAATCGGACTTGATACAACGCAAACTCAAATGGCCAGGTACGCATCATCTAGTATAAATACGAGTTCTTTAAATTTATTTAAATATTCTGATGCTAAAAATATAGAACAATTTGGTGAAAATTTTATTTTTACTAATTTCGTCCAAAATGCTTTAAATCTCGATGCTTGTAGAATGACTATAAATATAACAAAACGTCACATTTTTAAATTATACAAATATTGTAAAATTATTTTAAATGAAACATTTAAATATATTACATGTTGTCTTTCTATTTGTTCTGATATTTGGAGTGATCATTGACGAACACACTCATACATGGGTGCGACTTGTCATTGGATTGATGCATCATGAAACATGCAAAAAACGACTTATTGTATTTAGAGTTTTTGATGAACTTCATACTGCACAAAATATTTATAAAATGATGAAAGTAATTTGTTATGAATATGGTTTGTTAGGTAAAAAATTAAATTTAACAATTGATTTTGATAATGCATCTGCAAATACTGCATCAATTAAATATTTCACATGAATATGTCAACCAAATTCGGGGGGTCAATTTTACCATGTCCTTAATTTATGTGTTCGAGATGATCTGACTGGTTTAACACCTTTCATTGATCCTATTAAAAATGCACTTAATTGTATTTAGTCATATTCTCAGATTATAAGAGAATGAGCCATGTTTTGTAAATTAAATGGTATTCAAGCGATAAAATTTTCACGAGATGTTCGAATACGTTTGAATTCAACTTATTAGATTTCCAATACAAAAATGCATTATGTATTTTTTTCTCAACATGTTCAACATATCACACTTTTTCCTAATTAATGGGATATTTGTGAACAAAATTTAGAAATTTAAAAGTTTTTGAATGATGCTACAAATTTTTATAGCAGAGTTTATTATCCTACAACAAATTTATTTATTATTGAAAGTTTGAATATTGTTGGTACTCTATATGATCATGTTGAAAGTTATGATCTTAATGATATTATTTTGCTTGAAGTTATTGCTGATATGAAATACAAATGATTGAATTGTTTTAGAGACATTATATTATTGTACGGGCCAAATTTGGGCCCAAGGGTAAAATCGATATTTTACCTCGAGACCGACCAATATCAGACCAAGAAGCCTCACGGGCCCAAGCTCATTGTCATCAAGAGGGCCAACGGACGCAATAGATACCAAATCAAGAAACGTCCAGACTCATAAATATCTCACATAACTCGACAGTTTCCAACATCCAACGAATGAGTAATTAAAGGTAATAAATACACACGTTTCCCGAGTGTGTATATAAGAGAAGAAAGTCTACGAGAAGGAGGCTGGACAATCCATGGCTGGACAATCCATAACCGGACAATCGATAGCTCGATCATATTCAAACTCTAACAACTCTCAGCTTAGTCCATATTCTCTCAGAGCTCTCAGAACCTCCGACCCACTGCCCTCCACGGTAGTCAACAGAATTCAAGGATCGCTAGCGCCCCCAACTACAATTCTCGATTGTGGACCTCGGGCGAAATCCAGCGTCCACAATTTGGCGCAGTCTGTGGGGACTTAGCGATCCATAGCAGATGAAGATCTCTCAGTCTATGATCTCTTCAACACAGCTATACATGGCTTCTAGCAGCGATCAGATATTTGACCCTATGGCCTCTCAATTGGCCACTCTACAAGAACGATTACGAGTCTTAGAGGAGGAAAATTCAGCCATGCGAATCTCCAATATAACCCTCCAGAAGCAACTGGAGCAAATCTCTTCAACCTCCCGACAACCTGATACTACAGACCTTCCCGGCAATTCCACAATCCCCAACAATCTCTTGGGGGCATTCAACAATGTGACAAGTGACAATCCGCCATCAGACAACCATCCACCAAATCAAGAAAAAAGTCAACATGTCTCCTCAATCGACCAAGCACGGCAAGTTACCTCCACTATGCGCAGGGAAATGCAGGAGTTCAAAGATGCAATTCTCTCTAGCCTACCTGGTGTCAGACTACCAGTGAGAAGAAGCTGAACCGGCACGATCTCAGATACCCCATTTTTGGACACCATCACTTCCACTGAACTACCAAGGAAGTTCAGTTCTCAGAGATATGAAGCTGTATGACGGATCCACAGACCCGAATGATCATATGATCCATTACAAATACAAGATGATGTCGACTGATCTGGCTCCTCATCAATGGGAAGCTGGAATGTGTAGAGGATTCGGAGAAACATTGGCAGGCCCAGCCCTCAATTGGTTCCTCAATCTACCTTTCAGGACTATTGGGTCATATCAGGAACTAGCTAATAAATTTGTGGAGCATTTTGCAAGTTCTTGCAAGCTTGAAAAGACCACCAATGACCTTAATGCAATCCAACAACAGAGAGGGGAGTCCTTGCGAAGCTACGTGGCTCGCTTCAATAGAGAGAGGATAACAATCCCATATCTCTATCAGCCTACTGCAGTGGAAGCATTCAGAAATGGATTACTTTCAGAAAGTGGACTCTACAAAAAGCTCACTAAATTTCGATGCTACATTATGGATCATGCCATGGCCCAGGCACAATTTGAGATTAAATGGGAGGAGGATAAGAGAAACAAGAAAAGAGAGAATTCCACCAGCCATCACAATAAGAGAACCTCAAATCCGCCCAGCGACCTTACAACTGATGTGCTAGCAATGTACTTCAATAAAGTGATACTTGATGTAATTAGTCTATAAAAAATGGGGCTAGATGGCCACCCATTGTCGCCTTGGGGACATCATAGCTACCCAAATAAGTATTCATTGGTTACTTAAAAAAAAAAAATTATCCTTCATAAAACTCCTACTCGACACTACATGTATTAGGAATTGGAGTGATGATATCCCATACGACAATACACAAATGAAGACTTGGCATGGACATCCCAGTCGACATTACCAGATGGAAGAAGGCTTAGTATCTGATAGAGAGTCCACTCGACACGACAAGGAAGAAGTCTTGGCTGGAAGCTGAAGTTCCACTCCACACGACAATGAAGAACTCCTAGCTAGGGGCTGAAACACCACTCGACACGACAAGGAACATGTCTTAGTTAGAGACTAAGGTTCCAGTCGACACGACATGAAGGAAAGATCAGTTATTGGCTGAAGTTTCATACGACATGATAAATAAGTAGGCTGAGTTGCCTAAGGTTCCAATCAACATTACACGGATACACATCATGAGGATGCTACCCCACTCGACACTACATGTATGGGGTGATAATATCCCAGTCGACATTACCAGGTACGGCTTGCACTTTTTATAGTTGACATTACAATTTATAGTTTGGGACTTGTTATGGTTGTCCCAGTCGACATTACAACATATAGCTTGGTAAGTGTTATTGGTGTCTCAGTCGACAATATAATATGTGACTTGACACTTGTTGAGTATCCCACTCGACACTACATGTATGGAGAATCGGTATTAGGATATCCCACTCGACACTACATGTATTAGGAATTGGGGTGATAATATCCCAGTCGACATTACCAGGACTTGGCAATGATATCCCACTCGACACTACATGTATGGAGACTCAGCATGAGGAAGATGTCTCATTCGACACTACACGTATGAAGCTTAGCACTTGTTAAGGATCTCATTCGACACTACACATGTGAAGATTGACACTTGTTAAGAATCTCAGTCGACACTACCATGTGAAGCTTGGCACTCGTTAAAGATCTCATTCGACACTGCATATATGGTCTTGTAGAATGAGGAATGAAAACTCTCACTACAAGTCCTGTAGTATGAGGAATTATACCCTCATAGACCTTTGTCAGGTCTTGTAGAATGAGGAATGAGAACCCTCATGAACCTTCATCAGGTTCATTCGACCGTAGTCTCATGGTCTTCAGACGACATGGTCTCAGACTACAAGTCCTGTAGTATGAGGAATATATACCCTCATAGACCTTTGTCAGGTCCTGTAGAATGAGGAATGAAACCCTCATGAACCTTCATCAGGTTCATTCGACCGTAGTCTCATGGTCTTCAGACGACATGGTCTTATACTACAAGTCCTGTAGTATGAGGAATTATACCCTCATAGACCTTTGTCAGGTCCTGTAGAATGAGGAATGAGAACCCTCATGGACCTTCATCAGGTTCATTCGACCGTAGACTCATGGTCTTCAGACGACATGGTTCTCAGACTACAAGTCATGTAGTATGAGGAATTATACCCTCATAGACCTTTGTCAGGTCTTGTAGAATGAGGAATGAGAACCCTCATGAACCTTCATCAGGTTCATTCGACCGTAGTCTCATGGTCTTCAGACGATATGGTCTCAGACTACAAGTCATGTAGTATGAGGAATTATACCCTCATAGACCTTTGTCAGGTCCTGTAGAATGAGGAATGAGAACCCTCATGGACCTTCATCAGGTTCATTCGACCGTAGTCTCATGGTCTTCAGACGACATGGTCTCATACTACAAGTCCTGTAGTATGAGGAATTATACCCTCATAGACCTTTGTCAGGTCTTGTAGAATGAGGAATGAGAACCCTCATGAACCTTCATCAGGTTCATTCGACCGTAGTCTCATGGTCTTCAGACGACATGGTCTCAGACTACAAGTCCTGTAGTATGAGGAATTATATCCTCATAAACCTTTGTCAGGTCCTGTAGAATGAGGAATGAGAACCCTCATGGACCTTCATCAGGTTCATTCGACCGTAGACTCATGGTCTTCAGACGACATGGTCTCAGACTACAAGTCTTGTAGAATGAGGAATTATACCCTCATTGACCTTTGTCAGGTCTTGAAGAATGAGGAATGAGAACCCTCATTGACCTTCTTCAGGTCTAGTAGGGTGAGAAATAATAAACTTCTTGGACTTTTATCAAGTCCATTCGACAGGTCCACACGACAGTAGTCACATGGACCCTCATCAATAGAATGTGTGATGACCTTCATCAGGTTTAGTAGTATGATAAGGAAAAAGTCTTGGACCTTCGTCAGGTCTGTAGAGTGAAGACTTTCATAGACCTTCATTTGGTCCAAAAGACATTGAAGACTCTCATGGTTCTTCGACCCGTAGTATGGGGATTATCCTGACCTTCATCTGGTTCAGTCGACCTGGGACATCCCCCACGGACTCATGTCGAGTCAAATAAACTCCTGAACCCTCATATGGTTCAGTCGACCGGGGACATCCCCCACTGACTCATGTCGAGTCAAATAAACTCCTGAACCCTCATATGGTTCAGTCGACCGGGGACATCCCCCACAGATCATGTCAAGTCAAATAAACTCCTGAACCCTCATATGGTTCAGTCGACCGGGGACATCCCCCACGGACTCATATAGAGTCAAGTTGTAGACATACACATGTCGTATGACTTATATCCTGAACCTCATCTGGTTTAGTCGACCGGGGACATCCCCCATGGACTCATGTAGAGTAGTCAAGTTGTAGACATACACATGTCGTATGACTTATATCCTGAACCTCATCTGGTTTAGTCGACCGGGGACATCCCCCATGGACTCATGTAGAGTCAAGTTGTAGACATACACATGTCGTATGACTTATATCCTGAACCTCATCTGGTTTAGTCGACCGGGGACATCCCCCATGGACTCATGTAGAGTCAAGTTGTAGACATACACATGTCGTATGACTTACACCCTGAACCTCATCTGGTTCAGTCGATCGGGGACATCCCACATGGACTCGTGTCGAGTCAAATAAACTTCTGAACCCTCATATGATTCAGTCGACCGGGGACATCCCTCACTGACTCATGTAGAGTCAAGTTGTAGACATACACATGTCGTATGACTTATATCATGAACCTCATCTGGTTCAGTAGACCGGGGACATTCCCAGATGACTCTTGTCGAGTCAAATGAAGACATGGACTTCCTTCAGTTCATAGACTTATCGAATGAAATAACTCATGAACCCTCATCTGGTTTAGTCGACCGGGGACATCCCCCATGGACTCATGTAGAGTCAAGTTGTAGACATACACATGTCGTATGACTTACACCCTGAACCTCATCTGGTTCAGTCGACCGGGGACATCCCACATGGACTCGTGTCGAGTCAAATAAACTTCTGAACCCTCATATGGTTCAGTCGACCGGGGACATCCCCCATGGACTCATGTAGAGTCAAGTTGTAGACATACACATGTCGTATGACTTATATCCTGAACCTCATCTAGTTCAGTAGACCGGGGACATTCCCAGATGACTCTTGTCGAGTCAAATGAAGACATGGACTTCCTTCAGTTCATAGACTTATCGAATGAAATAACTCATGAACCCTCATCTGGTTCAGTCGACCGGGGACATCCCCCACGGACTCATATCGAGTCAAGTTGTAGACATGGAATACACATGTCGTACGACTTATATCCTGACCTTCATCTGGTTCAATCGATTGGGTACTTCCCCAATGGCTCTTGAAGAGTAAAGCTCATAACTTGATATTCGTTTGGCAGCATCAACGCTCGAGTACACCTACATACTATGGCCTCAAGCGACACACGCGTCAAGTACTCTCCAAGTCAATGACTACTTGACTTAGAGAGTAGGGGACAAACTGTACGGGCCAAATTTGGGCCCAAGGGTAAAATCGATATTTTACCTCGAGACCGACCAATATCAGACCAAGAAGCCTCACGGCCCAAGCTCATTGTCATCAAGAGGGCCAACGGACGCAATAGATACCAAATCAAGAAACGTCCAGACTCATAAATATCTCACATAACTCGACAGTTTCCAACATCCAACGAATGAGTAATTAAAGGTAATAAATACACACGTTTCCCGAGAGTGTGTATATAAGAGAGAAAGTCTACGAGAAGGAGGCTGGACAATCCATGGCTGGACAATCCATAACCGGACAATCGATAGCTCGATCATATTCAACTTCTAACAAATCTCAGCTTAGTCATATTCTCTCCGAGCTCTCAGAACCTCCGACCCACTGCCCTCACGGTAGTCAACAGAATTCAAGGTACGTCAAGCCTCGCTCTTCCATTATTTACAGCTCGTCTTCATCACTGACTTGAGCGTCGGAGTGCCCCGGGCACCCACCACACCGGTCGGTAGTCTACTCCCGCTCACTCTACCTTTGTTTTGCAGGATCGCTAGCGCCCCCAACTACAAATTCTCGATTGTGGACCTCGGGCGAAATCCAGCGTCCACAATTATTCTATCTTATTGTCGCGATTTTTGATCATAAATTTAAATTCGAAGGTTTGAATAATGCATTACAAGCTTACTATGAATATTTAGAAATAATAGATGAAATTGATATTACATCAATAATAGCTAAAATAAAATCTGATTTAATAGAACTATTTAATGATTATGTTAGAAGATATAACTTGCAATCAGTAAGACAATCTAGTAGTAGCGAACCCGTAATACAAACAAGACTTAGTGTAGGTGATCGTTGGTTACTACAACGAAATAAAAAATATAGAGATAACACGACTAACAACCCGGAATTATATAATTATTTATCTACTAATTTCGAGTTTCCTAATGAAAGTTTAGTGAGTAGAAATTTTCAAATCATTGTCTGGTGGAACCGACATCAAAATGTATATATATTGTATTATCAATTATTGCTAAAGAGTTGTTGGCAGCACATGTTTCCATCGTTGCGGTTGAGCAAACTTTCAGCATGAAAGACAATATATTGGAAGCGATACAATATTCATTACATCCAAACACTTTTGAAGCAACAACATGTGTGGATGATTGGACCCGAGCTGATCTGAGGCAACAAGAAGATGCACCAAATGACTTTGAAAACTTGTTCGACAATGCATCTTCAAGTGCAAGTGGAACAAGACTTGAAGGATCAACATGAACTGATAATGATGATTGATCAACGAGTAAATAATTGTAAATTTCAATGGGAAATTATCTTAAAATTGTAATGGAACTACGTGAGCATCAATTCCTCTCACCCATTGAGAATACGTAGACAACTTAAGTTTTTAAAAATTTAAGTTCAAGCTATTTAATTTAATAATTTTATGTAGTTAATATTTTATTTTTAATTTAATGTAATCTAAATTCATTATTTTAAATAAAAAATTTTATCTCATATTTTTTAAAATTTGAAAAAAAAATAAAAATTAAAAAATTTATGATTCCACATGAGAACTGAGTCTACTCTAGTACACTTGGAATCGTTGGATCTTTAGAGAGAGAAAATAATTATTCTCTCCATTTTTGTAATCATTTAATACGTGGATCGTTGGAATGAAAATCGCGCTCATGCTCCATCGTAGTTCAAAATATCATCAGATATCTTCACTTTAAATAATCAAATAAGCAAATAGATATGGTGAATTATTATTGCCTTTGTACAAGTTGTAATAGTGAATGAACTATATTAATATAATCATTAAGCCTTCATCATCACAATACCCACCTTAATTTATTTAAAGTTCCAATGAAGAGAAGCCACCTACCAGCTGCTTTCATCTTCTATATTTTAATTAGAAAACAAGCTGTTAGAAGACAAATTTAAGTGATCCATTACGTTCAAAAAATAATACCACTTCAAAATTTCAAACGAAGATAGACTCTTATTAATATTTTAATCATAATATTGAGATCACCATTTGTGAATGATAAGCCATTTTTTAAATCAACATTACATTCCAATTTCCAGCCAATATTTCCAATATCTAATTTATGGTTGAGTGTCCCATTTTGCAATTTTTTTGTTTGAAGCATAAAATATTAGGTAGATTTATAAAAATGATTTAAAAATTTGTATGAATTAAAAAAATGACTTAACTCCTAATTTGTTTTTTAATTTTATTGACCAAACCAATTGCTCCCGCCGCTCTGCCGTCAGTTGAGAGTTTTATGAGAGAGTGTGTGCCGTGTCACCGTGTGCGTGAGTTGGCGAGAGTAATGATGTTTTGAGAATAAATCTATTTTATTTGATTGATAAGATAAAAATTTAAAATTAGGTAATTTGTAGTTTATAAAATATTTTTATAAATTTTCAAAAAAAAAAAATAAATTTAGTGGCTGTCTCAGTCAAAGAGAAGTCAATTTAGCAGCCTTATTTTTTTGAGCAATTTACATGGATTACACAGGTTTTCAATATGTTCACACATTTACCGTACACGCTATAGTACTTAGAAAATATCATATACCACTTTAAATTCAACTTATCCTCTAATAAAGGGAAAATGACATGATTTTATTTTCAGGTTCCTTTGGTATAATTTTTTAAATAAAATTTGTTCAAATAAAGTTTTTATTAGTATAATTTTTAGAAGTGAAATTTTTGATACTTTTTTTTAAGTGTTTGGTTATAAATGATCATTTTTATTAAAAATCGTAAAATTACTTTATTAGATAATTTTGTTTAAGTTGTGTTATGAAATAAACGAAATAATATTACTAAATTAAATAATGATGTTATAGATAATTTAATCACTTAAAAAAGCTTTTCAAACTCCACTCTCATTTTGGGTGGTTGCTAATAGAGGTAATATAATATTTTTTTAATTCTCAAAAACTCTACTTAAAATATAATTAAACATCACAAAAAATTTTAAAAAGAATTTTTGGGATTAAAAAAATTATTTTATCTCTACTATAAATCATACTAAACAAACACTTATATACCTAAAGACTTAATTATTTTTAAAAATAATCACACAAATATATTTTTAGGAGATATAGACCCATGATTAAAAAAAAATCTCTGTGACTGTTGGTATGTGTTATTATTTTTTAAAATAAAGGTATTTTTTTTTATTATTTTACCAAACTATAGGAGTCCCTCTGATAATAAAAGATTTTTCTCGAATGGGATTGCATCATCTTTGCCTCTCTTTTCTTATATATCCTTTTATTTTCTCTCTATTTCATTAATGTCTATTACTTTTCCTTCGTTGACCGTTCAACGGTAACCAACTCCCATTTTTTCAAAGAAAAAACATTTTTTTAAAGGTTTAGCATTTTTCTAAAACGACCAAAATGCCCTTATAATGAAAAATAATTTTTTCCGCATTTGGCAAAACTCTATTGTATGAGGCCCACCAGGCAACAGTCAGTAGGATTTGGTGCGGGTTTATCATTACCAATCTCGCACCCGCATATGTAAATAAATTACCAAACCCGCACTATACTTGTTGCGAGTTTTAATTTTCATTACCAAATCTACATCCGCATATAAAAATAAATTACCAAACATGCACTGATACCCATCATTTTTTTTACGGGTTTTTAAAATATTGATTTCATTTATGCTCTTAATAATACAATCTTTTTAATTAAATATTGATATTTTTTTCATAACATACACAAAAATGTACTTGACAGTTTACAAATTATGACACATAAATAAAAGTTTAAAATATTTATAACATACTGTCAAATTCATATTATCACATTATATACATGAACCACTAGCTGAATATCTTTCATTATGTTAAATTCATATCATCAAAATTATTGAACCATGACAAAAGTAATTCAAAAATATTAAGAGAGAGCAATTCAAAAATTGTAAGTTAGTGAGTCATTTTATATGAGAGTTTTTTTTGCCATAAAGATATAAAATAAAAAAAAAAATTAAGTTTGCGGGTAGCGGATACCTGCAATGGGTATCCGCTGGTTTTGCTTAATTACCAAACCCGCATCAAACCCGCAACGGGTTTTGTTTTAAATTACCAAATATACATCAAACCCGCTTAAGTATTTACCAAATCTTACCCATTACAAATAAATTTTTACGGATTTACGGGCGAAATTGTCATCCTACATGCAACCACTTTGCATTTATGCCTCACAGAGAAATTCATAAACTAATCCAAGAGCAAATTCGTAAACCCAATTAATCCCAAATACAAGAAAATGTTTGACCAAAAAGTTCAAACACCCTATTGTCAGCTTGCTAACAAGACCTTTCTCTCCCACCTTCCTTGTCCACATATCCCCACAGCTGCTTCATTCATTTCATTCAGCCATCCACCTAAAATTTCACATGACATACAATCTTTAGTTCCATTTTTGCAATGAAGAAGAATCACTCAAAATCTCTTCTTTTAACTCTATTGTTATTATTTTTATCACTTTTTCTATGTTTTGAATCCATATTAGCTGTTGATTTTGTGTTCAATGGCTTCAATTCATCAAACTTGTCACTCTATGGCACCGCCACAGTTGAATCTCGCGTTCTGACACTTACAAACAGAACAACTTTCACAATTGGTCGAGTTCTTTATCCTTCAAAGATACCAACAAAGAAACCAAACTCTTCTTTTGTGTATCCGTTTTCAACTTCCTTTATATTTGCCATGGCTCCTTACAAGGGGGTCCTTGCAGGCCACGGCCTTGTTTTTATTTTTGTGCCTTTTAGTGGTATCCAAGGAGCCACAGCAGCTCAGAATCTTGGCCTTCTCAACCGCACAAATAATGGAAATTCAAGTAACCATGTGTTTGGCGTCGAGTTTGATGTTTTCAAGAACCAAGAATTCGATGATATTGATGAAAATCATGTGGGGATTGATCTGAATTCACTTACTTCAATAAGTGCAAAAGCGGCAGGATATTGGCCTAATGATGAAAAAGATACCACCAGCAGCAGCAGCAGCAGCGGTACAAGTGCAGATGAGAAGTCATTCAAGAAACTGAAATTGAATAATGGTAAGAACTATCAAGTTTGGATTGACTATGCGGATTCTTTTATCAATGTTACAATGGTAGAAGCAGGCATGAAAAGGCCTACAAGGCCTTTGTTGAGTGGTCCTCTTAACTTATCTGGAATTCTTGAGGATGAAATGTATGTGGGGTTCACTGCATCAACCGGGCAATTAGTTGAAAGTCACAAGATTTTGGCTTGGAGTTTTAGTAATTCTAAATTTTCATTAAGTGAAGAGTTGATCACCAGTGGGTTGCCATCTTTTGTTCTTCCAAAAGATCCAGTTTTTAAATCAAAAGGGTTCATTGCAGGAGTAACAGTTGGAGGTTTCATTGTCATGGCTGCTTGTGTTCTGATTACTCTGATTTTGATTAAGAGAAAGCAAAGGAAAGCAAAGGAAAGAGAGGAAATGGAGGATTGGGAATTGGAGTATTGGCCACATAGGATAACATATCAAGAAATTGAGGCGTCCGCAAAGGGATTCACTGAGGAAAATGTGATTGGCATTGGAGGAAATGGGAAGGTCTATAAAGGTGTTCTTGAAGGAGGGGCTGAGATTGCTGTAAAGCGGATTTCGCCTGAAAGTGGTGATGGAATGAGAGCATTTCTTGCTGAAATTTCAAGCCTTGGAAGGTTGAAGCACAGGAGTTTGGTGGGGTTAAGAGGTTGGTGTAAAGGACAAAAAGGAAGCTTCATGTTAGTGTATGATTATATGGAAAATGGGAGTTTGGACAAATGGATTTTTCAAAGTGATGAGAGTAAGTTATTGAGTTGTGAAGAAAGAATAAGGATTTTAAAAGATGTGGCTGCTGGGGTATTGTACTTACACGAGGGATGGGAGAAAAAAGTGTTACATAGGGACATTAAGTCCAGCAATGTGTTACTTGACAAGGAAATGAATGGGAGGCTAGGGGATTTTGGTTTAGCCCGCATGCACGGGCACAGCCAAGTGGCTAGCACTACACTTGTGGTTGGAACAGTTGGGTATTTGGCGCCGGAGGTGATCAGCAGTGGGCGAGCTTCGACTCAAACTGATGTGTTTGGATTTGGGATCTTGATGTTAGAGGTGTTGTGTGGTAGGAGACCTATAGAAGAAGGGAAGCCAAATTTGGTTGAAATGGTATGGCAATTGATGGTGCAAGGGAAATTACTAGACGCATTAGATGCAAGATTGAGGGATAAAGGAGGATTCAACGAGGAGGAAGTAGAGAGAGTGCTGCATTTGGGATTGTTGTGTGCTTATCCTGACCCAAGTGCAAGGCCAGCAATGAGGCAAGTGATGAAAGTGTTGGAAGGAAAGATTGAGACATCTGAGAATGAAACAGAGGACATGGATGCATTTTTGCTGCAGAAAACGAATCCTAAGGAAATGTGGGCCAATTATTCGCAAAGTTTTGGCTATGGTTATGCAACACATCCAACCTTGCAAGATATAAGGCAGTCTAATTCTTATTCAATGTCATTGTCTTGGTCCAATACAATAGTGGAGGGCAGATGAGTCATATACATCTTGATGGAAAGTAGCAAGGAGGCAAGGCCTATGCACCTTCCTCTTTTCTTTAGTTTTTTTTTTTTTGTGTGTGTGTATTTAACAAAAGAAAATGGCACCTTTTATTTATACCTTAATTCATGTTTTGATGGGGTAGTGGGGATTTATAAAAGGTTTTTTTTTTTTTTTGGGGTCTGTTATTGATTACACAGAAGGCTTGTTCATGTATATATGAAGGTGAAATGCGAACAGAAAGTTTATGATGATTGAAGGATGAGGTTTAGGTTATAAATGATCATATCAAGTTACTTTTTCTTATTCCAAGTGATTGGTGAGCTTAATTTGGTGGATCTCCTAAAGTAGTAATCATTATGCTCTGTTCCATTTCAGCTAATTTTCTCATTACTTGATGATAATTAATTATATATAAATAATTTGTAGTAAGTTCAAACACAAGCGGGGATAGCTCAGTTGGGAGAGCGTCAGACTGAAGATCTGAAGGTCGCGTGTTCGATCCACGCTCACCGCAATCATATGGAATTTATTTTTTACAAGGGCCTAAACAATGCAGAAGTAGCCCATAACAATTTGGGTTAATTTACTTGCACCCTTTCTGGCCGATAAGTATTTGGGCTTATCTTGTCAGCCTAATAATATGACACGTGTGATCTTAAGTTTATTATAGCCAACCAATTATGGGTGGGAAACAGTTCGGTTAAAACCGAAACCAAATTTGGATAAAAATCAAATCTCCCCGATCGGCGATCTAAACCAAGTGGTTACGAAATCAAATTAAAATTTGACAAAAATCAAACCAAATCAGAGATGCCCCACCCCTATTTTTTAGACTCATAAAATTATTGATTTTTTTAAAAAAAAATTAATCAAATTTTCAAATACAAATTTATCTACTATCCACTCAGATCAACTCTCTAATGATTCACTTGGGATATCAAAACTTGAAACAAATCACATTTACCTCTAAATAGTTAAAAGTAAACCAATAGTATAAATACACATAATAACTCAAAAACTATTTACACAAAGGATAATGATTTACCATTGCTATTGTACGGATCCCAAAACCTATTGAAGGTTTCTTTTTCCCTTTATTTTTTCAAACTAAAAAACTTAATGTTATCTCTTTTACATGTTTCTAGATGTAGAGTTCATATATTCCTTGTTGCTGCAATGGTGATTGAGACCCATTACTTTATAATTTGGATACGTGAAAATGTGAAATGAATTTCAAACTGCATTATTAACATGTGTGGCGATCGTGAAATAGAGAGGCAGATGGCATAATTCCATGTGGGAAAATAGCAAAATCCACTTATTATTCAGCGAAATTAAATCAATTCTCATAATATTTTAAAATTATGTGAAATCTTATATAATGAGTCTTTTCTATAAATATTTTGATTGTTATTGTAAAAGATGATATATGTATGATAATCGAGATATCCCTTATCGAAGAGGTCTCTTCCTGTCTCGTTACGAATCTCGATCCGTTTTTAAATCGAAACGAAAAATCACCCCGAATCTCGAAACCGAATAGTATAGGAATCTCAACTCATGTCGATAATCGGAATTTTTTTAAAAAATGACGAAAATTTCGCTCATTTTCCATGATTTCATGTCCCTTCTTTTTCATTTTTCTCATGAATTAAAAATTTGCTTGCTGATGACCCTTACAAAAAAGTACTTACATGAACGTCATGAAGGCCTCTCGTTGACCATTTTCAGACCGTTATTCATATTTAGCCTTGTAAAGGAGTTTATGACTGTTATTTTGATGTCATAATTTTGTGATCTATTATTAATGTCACGAGTACGTCATAATGAATTTGTGCAAATCTTAATTACATTGATGTTATATGTTTTAAACTTTACAAACGTACCATTTAGGGCTCTAAACCAGAATAATTAACTCAAATAATTGAATTTTTATTGGATCGAATGATTTAATTACGGAATTTTCAACGTTTAAACAAAAAATCTCATTTTTATCAAGTCCCTCATGGGTTTCTTTATACTTGAATATACTAGAAGTCTAGAAACCCTCCAATGATCAATAGATATGCAATGTTTGAAGTCGCTTGTTTACAAAGAACTGACAACCAAAAACAAAAATTACAAATAAATTACAAATTACAGCTCATATAGACATATGCCAACAAAAAAAAATTCACAAAAATTGTCCAGTGATTTTTTATCCAGTCACCCACATGAAAATATAAAATCTAAAATGTGTATCTTTTGTAAGAATTTGAAACAATAAAAAATTTAGACTGTTTCACTTAAAGTTGGATCATATAATTGACGATAAGATTTCCGATATTTCAAAAAAATAAAATAAAATAAAAGGCCAATCAGCATGCACCAGTAAGAATTTGAAACAATCAAAAATTTAGACTGTTTTACTTAAAGTTGGATCATATAATTAACGATAAGATTTCTGATATTTTCAAAAAAATAAAATAAAATAAAAGGCCAATCAGCATGCACCAATACTCACATGCCTTCATCTAATATGCTTCATCAGTGACAAGTTGCCGCATATGATCACTAGTTACAAAATCCACTGCAAGATCATACACATGTACACTAATCAATTGATTAAATATTAATAACTTTGTTGTTAATTTTTAGTTTAATATCTTACATTATCATATGGAAACTATGACCAGAATATGGAATTATCCTGGGTTTAAACACTCTGTCCGCCGCATAATCTGCTAGATACAAGCTGGATTATGATCTATTGATACCAAATAGATAAGAATTAATTAGAGAAAATTACATCTGCTGAGCTGGTGCAATGGACCTGATCGTGATGGCTGAAAAATTAGTTCAGATTTATAAAGAAAAAAAATCTTATCTCATTACACCAGCTAAATATCTTAAGTATCAAATTAATTAATAATAATATTCAACTTTTTAATGACAATCTGTTTTGAACTTTTCCATGTAAAGCCTTTAGCTGTAGGTAACTTCCAGCCTAGTGGGGGCACCAAATGAATATTTCTACTTAATTCCGGAACCCTAATTGTGTAAAAAAGTGAGCGTGTCACTAATTCACTATCTATATTCAATGTTTATCTCTATAATTGGGTCACTTCATCAGTTCATCTGACTGAAAATTGGTAAAAAAATCAGAGCAATCTGTTAATTATTCTAATAATTTTTGGGTACTAATTTTTTATTACAATGTAGAATTACTTATTATCATTACCCAATAAATGAATATCACCTCAGTTGAAACTTGAATTAATTAATTACTTATTATCAACAATCTTGAAAGAAGAAAAACCAATGAAAATAATCTGGGAGCATATTCTAGTGGCATTTCTTCACTTGTTAAAGCAGTGATATATATTCTTAACATGTATTTGTTTTTGTTCCCACAAGTGATAATCAAGCAAGATTATATATATATCCATTAAATCATTTATTTTCTCTCATGGATGCTGCAACTATATATAAGCCAACTTAAACAGTAACTGGATATAACATGATCAAATGTATTTTGAATGTTGTTTTAATTAAAGCATTAATATTTTCTCTCAGTGATGATGCAACTATAAGCCAACCTAACCAATATCATATTAGTTTGCACGTATCTCATCATGAAATTGAATAAGAAAATTTATAAGAAAGGATAAGTATGCAATATATTAATTTTGGAATATTTCTATAGTATAACAGAGGCATCAATGACATAATACTATAATTATCACTTATTTAATAGTTTTTCAATATATTAACGGACATGATGATCAACTCACTGAGCCTTATTTGACTTTACTTTCTTTTGTCGTAAAGGGGGTGGCTTGGTAATGTAGAGCTCAGAATCTGACCTCAAGATCATGAGTTTAAATCCAAAAGATGTGTTTTTTGTTAGAGTCTGAGATAATCGAGAATTTTACATGGTCCGTTTAAACCTGAATCGGATAATTTAACGGCGGATTTCTAACGTGTCAAGAAAAAAACTGATGACAAGATTAAATTGAGTTATTATATAGTGGCATATCACGTTAGTTGCATTATAAAATTTTCTTAATTTTAATATCCGCCATCATTTTTTTCCGAAAAGATGTGTGTGTATATATAGTCTCGTATCATTACCAATTTATCATTACATGCATAGATAATTACGTTTAAACTAATATATGCTTCATTAAAGCTCATATATATCAGATGATTTAGTGACATGATTTCCAACATTAAAAAATAAATAAATAAACCCAACTCCAAATTCACGTATATATCAAATCATATAGAAAAAGGATTAGTGACAACAAAATATAACTTAGTCAAGATGATTATCATAACCTAAATTACATAGCCAACAATAAAAATGAGCTGCAGCAATTTGATTGTTGCACAAGTCATAAAATTGTTTCTTTTTTTTTTTTTTTTTTTAAAGTCTTATTGCAATTATCAATTAAAGAAATTTAAACTGATGACTGTGTCTATGATTATATATGATTAGCAAGTGTAAGATAAAAAGCACGTTTAACACATGAAATTCATTACAATTTGCTTGACTCGACATTCTAACATATCATCCTCACGACAAGTTGGTTAATAATATCCAATCTTACATCTGTTTCTTCTTGTTGATGATTAGTTTATAAAATACATTCATATACATCCATTGCCATATCTACTATGAGCTGGAGTTTCAATTAGTCAAATCCGCGTATAAATTTACCATATGGATTATAGCTAAGAATTGATACATGGGCAGCTAATTAAATTTGACTTTAGGATCTCACATCTCACTTATTGGTTAAATAGAATAATATAAATTTAATTACATTCTCTCATTTCTAGCCGTATTTTAAAGATAGATTTTTCTAATGAATTTATAAATATCAGAGCAGACAACACACAAAGTTTGAGATTGAGCGCACCATGGCGAGTGTGGGATCGGTATAGGTGTGGCTTTGCGACCATTATTATAAATAATATATCGAGTATTGGATCGGTATAGATGCGATTTCGTGACCATAATTACGGATGATATTCCGAGTATGAGATTGATATATGTATGATTTCATGATCGTTGTTGTGGACGGTATACCGAATATTGGATCGATAAATATGCAGTTTCGCTACCATTATTGCGGACGATATACTGAGTATGAGATCGGTAGAGGCGTAGCTTCGTTGTTGCTATCCAATGTTGGGGGATCCGTGAAATCGCCTATGATAGACCATCGTCCACGTCGGTTAATTTAATTGATAATTGTTTATAATAGACCATCGTACGTGGATTTCATTAAACAATGCCGTTAGAAGAAACATCTTGCTGCTTTCCTGTTAAAATTGATAAATAGTTTGTTAACTTTTCTTGAATCTTCTTTTGTATTCAAGCAATCAAGTTGATTTATGATATTTTCTTACTTGATTTTTTTTAACTACTGAAATTGGTTCAAGATCTTTGTATTGATAAGCATTTTTAACTAAAATTCCAATCAAAATCAAGGTACTGTGAGTTTTATTAGTCTATAGTTTGATGTAAAAACTAGTTTTTATATCTACTGATTAAGGTTAATTAAACTATATTTTTATGAGTCAAATGATTAAATTAAAGCATTCACATAATGACTAAAATGTTGCTGTGATCGATGAGTCATTCTACAAAGATGCCTAACTATGTAAATTTAAATTGGCATTAGAAAGTCAAAAAGAGCTGGCTTGAATTTGTCTTCTAATGACCTTTGCTCATGTCATATCTTCTTTTGTTGAATTTGGTCTAACATGTCCACCAGTAAACAATTTTTTTATAAGTTAAAAGTTTTTTTTTTTTTTTTTTGAAATCGTTGAAAATCCCACCAATAAATTATCCTTTTTGAATTTTAGTGGAGCGGGTAAAATCATCGACTGTCCCAGACTCTTACAAGAAAAATATCCATAAATTCGAACCCAAGATCTAAAAAACAGACTCGGAATCTCACATCACAAAACCACCTCCTTTGGGTACTATAAAATATTCCAAGTTAAAAGATACTTGCACATATATATAAATGAAGAAAATAATTCTAATAATATATAAAATTTTGAAAGTAACATGTTACATGTATGCTCTTAACAATTTGTTATGGGCATACAAATACTTCAATTATGAAAATTTTATAATGAAATTCACATGGTTAATAAATGACCCCGATTCAGGATCGACTCATTCCAACAATTATTGAATCATAAAATGACTAATATGTCCACATCGGATACAAGCTAGATTACGAGGCATCATCCGAATCTTGCCCAAAAATGCTAAACCATTGGCAAGACGCCGCGTTTTGTCGACAAAAAGATAAATGTACCAACAAAATCATTATTCGTTAGGTAAGGCTACAAGTCGGTCCCACATTTTGGATAAAACCTTAAATCATACGTCCCTCATTCCGCCACGTCTCATCATCCTAATCATCATGGCCTCATTGGATCAACATCACTACTGTCCAGCACATTATTTGGTCCCACCATTTCACAAGACAGGAATCAGGATAGGATATAATGAAACGATATATCACACCTTTTGTTGCGCCTTTTAAATCCTAAAAAAATAATTTCCTGAGATAAAATAAAATTAAATAAATACATTTGTTTAAATTATATATTTTAAGGACATTATTATGTGATGAATATTCGAGTATATCCAGAATGAGTCTGATCGTAATTATTGGAATTGACTGACGTGGATCCTTGCTGTCTGATCCATCATAAGCCAAAAAAATAATGTACTGTTTTGATGTTCATCTACCAATTGTCTTATGCCACGTAGGCTAGAAATACCCCTCATGTGACCGGCGTCTTATTGGTCCACGTGGACAGTGTGGGCCCCGCGTCAGTCCAAATTTACTATATAAATGACCATTTCATAAAATCCTAATCCAAGCCAAGTCAACACAAATTCTTTTTACAACGTGAGCTCTTCTAATAATAATAATACCAAACAATGCCTGGTGTTACCAGAATTGATAAACTGGAATTTGCAAAGCAACCAGCTGGGAGCTTATCAGATATGTTCTTCGGGTTTCTTGACGATGGCGAGACGATTCCGGCGAGCTTCACCGGCTCTGCCTCGCCTGAGCTTGAAGAAGCTTTAGATGAATATCTAGAACAAGAAAATCAAGAGAGTGCTGAAGATAAAATAAACTTCTGGGAGTCACAGCACCAGCTTTTACAGTCAACTTTGTGTAGGACGAGTTCTTTAGAGTCAAAGATAAGAAAAGCTACTAAAGAAGCATTGAAGGAGATACAATTAGAAGCTGGCAGCGTTTGTGCTTGTGGCAGACCGGTGGCTGCCGGAGCCTGCCGGATTTGCTTGATGAGAGAAGTATCCGGCCAGCTTAGAAACGCCGGTTACAATAGTGCCACCTGCAAGTCCAAATGGAGAAGTTCTCCGGATATCCCATCGGGTGAGCATACATTTATGGATGTGATTGATAATTCGAGTACAAAGAAAGGAGAGGTGAGGGTGATAATAGAATTGAATTTTAGGGCTGAGTTTGAGATGGCTAGGGCAAGCGATGAATACAACCGGTTAGTACGCCGGCTTCCGGAGGTGTTCGTCGGAAAAGTAGAAAGATTAACAAGTATAATCAAGATCTTGTGTTCTGCTGCCAAGAAATGCATGAAGGAGAAAAAGATGCACATGGGTCCATGGAGAAAACAAAGATACATGCAAGCCAAGTGGCTTAGCACATGTGAAAGGACCACATCTATGCAAAATTTATCAATGGGAAATAAATATGATTCCGATCGATTGCAAAAGCCTAGGGCTAGGGCATCCATGCTAACGGTAGATTTGCTGGAAAAGTTGCCCAATATGCACTGTACAGCCGTCGAGGTTGTGTAATTTGTTTAACAATTAAGTGTTAATTAGATTTTGTGGGGTTAATTTCTTGGTTGTGACTTGTATGCCTTTAAGGGTTAAATGTTAATGTTAAACTTTACTTGTATTTGGATTTTTTGAGTGTACTGTAGATATGTGGCAGATGGCTTTATGGATCATATATAAATTGTGAAGAAGAGTACGGGGATGTTCTTTATTATTTTTCCTATTATTTGGGTTAGGGTTGGTGCTCTGAATGTTGTTCCGGATCGTATAAATGATTTATTAATGAATACGAATTGTTCATTTTTCCATAATATTACGTATTTATGGTAGCACCTCATGTCTTTTATAAACGTATTCGATTTAATTTTGATTAGATTGAAACTAAATTTGGTTTAGTAATATATATATATATATATATATTTGACAAAGACCTGATCATTTATAATATAGTGCATAGTTACAACATAGTTTGTAATTGACTTTGGAAAGTATCATTATAAGTTTATATTTTCAAATAAAATTCATTGTCAAGATTAGCACGGGTCTGTTGGTAAAATTTATTGAGACAAATACTTTTCGTATATTGAGACTTGATTATGTGGTCTATCCCAGTAGACCACGAGTTTTCAGAGACTCATATAAACATGTAGGTGTTTATTCGATAAATAATGAATTACTCGCAGAAGATTTCCCAAATAGATGGCATACCAATGTCGATAGAATTCGAGTCGAGTAGCATAATGGTCATTAAACTTGAGATACAATTGTGGATATATGAGTTATTTTCTACACTTTAATGACAGTCACGTCACTGACCTATTTAGGTCAGACATCCGCTTGTTCATTGGGTGTGGACTGATGCTCATGATATCTGGTGTGTGATGTGATCCTAGATGCACCTGATTTGGTCCAGACCACAGTCGATCCAATCCATGTACCAGTTGGACCAATTACAAGACACAAGGCTCGGAAGATCAGGGACGATATGGCAGGTCTGGCCCAACGTCATGTAGTTGAATTGAACAAGCACGTTCGAGACCTATTGGACTTCAAGGAAGAGGGTTCAAGAGTTATACACTTGACCCAAGTCATCGAGGAGCAGCATGAATCGTTTTCAGTTATTTAGGCTTATTTATTATTTAGTTGCATGTATGGAACTAACGAGGATGACCGTTTTTATTTATTATTTGGGTTAGTTTATTTTATTTATTTATGGGTTCAAAATGGGCTAGAAATTAGGAATTATGGGCTTTTAGTTGGTAACGGGTAGTTTATGGCTATTTTAGACTTTTGGCTCTCTTAGGGTTTGAGTATTTTACTATTTAAACTCAAAAACACCTCTTAATGAATGACCCATAATTTTTGTGCGTGAATAGTACTTTCTTCTTGAGATTAAGAAAATTTTATCATCGTTCAGTGATTGAACAAAAACTTATCAAAGGGTTGGCACCCTTTGTGGCGTCCATTTTGCTGGCAAAATTCATCTGAGGCTATCTTCAAGGGTTTTCAAGGACGGGTTCTTTGGGGGTCTACAGGATTTTGGATTGGGTTTCGTCTTTTTCGTATCCGGTTTCGTATCAGTGTGTATCAGATAAGATTCGTCAATCATGTGTAGTATATAGAGTATATGTATCATGTATGTGTTTGCGATATAGTAAATCAATGGTCGTGATACATAACGGAAGCGAGTTCCGAATGTTATTTATAGAACGTAAATTTGTAAGTCGACTATATTATACCTCAAGTATTTGACGTTCTCATTTATATCTTCGATATAATATGAATAGTCTGTGGCGAAGAGATTATATGTATGTGATGACCTCGACTTGCATAGTTCTGCGAGATTATCCGTAGTCGTCATAATTTACGAGTGTGTGAATTATAGACACATGATTGGATTCTGTAACATATTAACCTGAACTTAGAGAATCTCACAATATGAAGTGACAGATGTGTATTCGTTGAGCACTTGGACAACGCGTTATGAATAATTCCGATTATTCATAAAATTTATCGAATTAAATTAGTTGATTCGAATTGTTTAATCGGTAAACGAAAATACACATGAAAATGATATTTTAGCAATTTTACATATGTGATGTATATGACAAGTGTCCAAATAATTTACTTATATATTGTATTTGATATACTATAATATAATTTATTCGGTGGATATATGTTTGTTAATTAATTAATTATATATAATTAATATTTGTACTAATATTTAATATATTTAATTTTATTAAATTAATATTAAATATTAGGACAAGTGTCACAATATCATGACTTATCGAAAAGAAATATTTGCTTGGCAAATAACCATTTTACCTTTGAACTCAAGTATTGTATTTTGACTTTTGGCTTACTATATGAGCTTTATAAGTTAAAAGATAATTTTATCCTCTTTAGCTTTCTGACCATTTGTTAAATTGGTCATTTTTGTGTGAAGCTTATTTAATAGGCTTGGGATGAAGATAGTCCACGTTTTTTTTTTTTTTTGGCCATTTTAGAAAAGAAAAAAAAACTTTGTGAGTTATGCCCGAAACCCTTACATCCTTCAACCTTCAAAAATTGCACCAAATAGAGTAGAGAGAAAATAGTTGGCAAGGATAAGTTT
>SKCR01048944.1:0-49669 GCA_019454045.1 Zanthoxylum bungeanum
AAACTTAATAAAATATTTGAAAATCAACTCCGCAATATTTAACCATTTTCTTGTAAGGTCCAACATAAATGTGAAATGTTATACTTTTAATTGTAATATACCATTAATTACAATAATCAAATCTTGATTATAACATTTACATAGGGCGTGGCCGATCAAATATAATCCATCTAGATGCAATAACATCCGGACGTACGAGAGAGTACAAGTATAGTCTCTTATTTTTTAATCCGACCTGATATAATTCATTTATTATCCAGTATGTCAAAATGTTATTATATCAGAATGATTTATATGTGATCAACTATGTTATATCAGGATTCGAGAAATAAATTTAGATGAAAAAATTAACAAAAACTCAATTACAATAATTTAATCCAACATTAGAAGAGGTTTGAAGATATTCTCATAGTTATTTATTTATTTATTTTTATTTTTAGGACCAAAGGTGATTCTCAATTCCACATTAAAACACATAGACTATAAACATATATCATGTTATTTTACAGGTCAATTGTTTTGAATGATTGATGGTACTTTGACTTTATAATAATTTAAGATAAGTTGATGTAATTTGTAACCATGGAATTTGGATGCTTCATTGACTTTTAATAATAAATGGATTTTACTTGATGAATGATATGACTTTGGATCATATATTTCATATCCTCTCATAGTGACTCTTCGGGCCCTCCAAAAGCCAAATTTTTGGTGCTAATGCTTTTAATTTTTAATATCATAAAAAATGATGATCGTTAACAAGAAGTTCTGCTAACGGTTGCATTAACTAAATTTTCTCTCAATTATTAAATTAAAAGAAAATTTCATTTGATTCGTATTTTGACTAGAAGGTTAATTATTTAAAGCTAAATGATGCTATTAGATCTTAAAAGCTGCTAATTAAAAAGAATGTTTTTTTTTATCATGCTACAAGTCTATATATATACGATTCGAAATTTATCGGGATATTGAATACATATATTTATAGTAAAATTCAAACATTTACATTTACAAGAGATGAGCTCTATCTCCATACTGAAAATGTATTTGTTGATGGTGGTTTTTCTCTCTGAGTAAGATTCAAAAGCTGATCAGGGGAAGAATTGGTAATCTCTTAGCCAAAAATGAATAATAGGGGTTTAAGGGCTCGAAGAGACAGACGGAATTTGACAGAAAGACCATACCCCATTATACGAAAAGGTTCATGTAAGGGTTGTGCGTGTTGATGATGAAGTAGGTTGGTGCGCCGACCCGACCTAAAGAAGAAGTGATGGATTTGGATTCATTTAAGTAATTATGTATACCTCGGTATGCTGACCCGAGGAGTAAAGATGGGATCACAGGCCAATCTGCACTTGAGTCAATAGATGTATGCTCTAAAATGAGAAGATACCATTCTAGAAGGCTAATGATGACTATGAGAAAGCAAAATGGTTCACCGTGAAAGTAGCCCTGCCAGTCACCATAAGGCAGTGCAGTGGTAGAGCGGAGCCGCCATAGACTGCCATATGTTGATGCAGTAACGTGAAAAATGGCTAATTTAATTGGTCGAATTGTGGATAGTTGAGGAGAGTTGTTACTGTAATGATGACAGAGTGACATGAGCTGGCGTCATGGACGATGAAATAGTGGATTTGGGAGCCTATATAAAGGGGTTGAAGTCTCAAATTAAATGGTTGGCTAATTCTGTATCTCACAACTTCTAGAGAAATTGAGAGTTGAAAGGGTTAGTGATAGAGAAAGAAAGTTGGTCGGTTGTCCGAACACTTGAGAGAATTATAACGGGCTAGTGTAAGACCCGATGAGTGTAAACCCTTTATAAGTTCATTTCCCCACTTGTAACTCGGGTCGGTCTTGACTGCGAACAAGTAATAAAATACACCTCATTTCTCCCATGAACGTAGGTTGGAGCATCTCTCCGCCGAACCACATAAACTGTGTGTTTTTTTATCTGTTTGTTAAATGTACTTTTGGTTCCCTACTAACCAATAAATTCACTACTGATAGAGGTTTATTCGAGGGATTAATTTCCCATATTAACCTTCAAATGAGAAATAGCCGTCAATAGTTGGTGTCATATGTGGGGAACAGTACGAAAAGCATCAAACATAATAAGACGATGGCTAGAGACGGAAACCACAAAGCTTTAGAGACTTCAACGGAGGAGAATCATAGGGTTCTGGAGGTCTCAACAGAGGAATGGATGAAGAAGATGAAAGTGAACCTGTGGTTGGAAAGGGAGAACGTGCAAAAAGAAAAGGAGGTAACTCGGGCCTTCATGAAAACCATGGTGGAGAAAATTGAGAAGTTGAAGAAGAAATCAAGAGAGCAAACACATGCAAGCCCTAGTCGACGGAGGAAAGAAATTGCCAATGTGAAGGGAATAGTCGAAATGGAAGAGGATCGTGAGGTTGAAAGAAAGAATACTCACTAGGGTAGGTCGACGGTTGTGGCTAGCATTGCACCTGTAGAGGAGACCTAAGAGGAAGATGACAATAAGGGAACCCCAGAATCCTCCAGTAATAGCTCATGTTTTGAGGAGAGTGAGCTCAGACGATACTGGGGGCGAGGATGAAAAGCTCCGAGTGGAAAGAGATATCACACTCAAATGAGCGAGTATAACGAGGATACCGAGAGCCATATAAGAGATTAGTTCTACAAGAAGATGAGGAAATGGGAAAAGAGCAAGTGATGAAATGTTCGGGACGACCAAGATATAGAGACATCGTCCCATTTCACCAATAACGTGTTAGAGGTGGAGTTTCCGAGGAGGTTTTTCATGCCCACGATAGACATCTACAAGGGTACCACTAACCCTAAGTCTCATATTGAAAAGTTCGTCTTGCTAATGGAGATTCAGGGTATAGTTGGGGAGACGGTCTCTAAGGTATTCCCACTAATCTTAGGAGGATCGGATAGCTTGTGGTTCAGAAATTTGACTTCGGGGAGTATTATTAATTTTTCACAGTTAAGGAAATCATTTGTGTGCCTTTTTAAGGGGGCATCCGCACCAAGGAAGATGATCAGGTCACTGAGGTGTTGGGTTTTCTAGGTCAAACCAAGATCAATTAAGCAATGAAACATGTGAATACAACAAAGTAAGATGGCGGTTGGATGTAGAAGAGAAGTTCAAAATTCCTCCATGGAAGTTTCGACCAAGCCCCTTTTTGATGTATGTTGATCTTCCAAGCTCCTATTTGAATGTTGAATCAATGCTCCAAGCATTGATCTTTGATTCCAAGCTCAATGATAGGTTTCCCTATCACCTTATATGACTATTTGATGTGCTAGCAATGGAGATTTTGCAACAAAATCCCTTTGTCCTTCTTTGTATGTTCACGGCAAAACAAAGAAAATAGGGAGAGGAGAATTCGGTTTTTGAGAGAGAGAGAAGGAATGAATGTGTTATGTATTTGATTTCAAAAATCAAATACCATTTTTTTCAATTTTCCAAAAATTAGTACAAGTCTTTATCACATCAACAAAAAAATGATGCTTGTGTAATAAACAAGCAACCATCAAATCCCATATACTTATATCAACAAAAGTTGATAAAGTTGACTAGGTGATGTGACAAGAGTGGGCCCCACTTTAATTCAAAATCTGAGTGGGCCCGCAAACACTCCCGGGCTCGGGTTCGCTAATTCCGAATTAACGAACTATCCGTTGCGACGTAATTAAATCAAATTTAATTAAATAATTATACCTAGCAAAATTACTATTCACGTCGCTCGCGAATTAATTCTAAACCAATTCGTTTGCCCGAATTAAAATCTAATTTTAATTCCGCGTCGAAATCTAATTTCGTTTAATATATCGAATATATTATTTTATCGATTAATTCCAAATTAAGCGTTCTCTCTCTATTAAATAGAATTTTATCCCAGATAAAATCTCTCCGCAATTAATCCTAGATTAATTTTCTCTATCATCTAATTAATCTTTATTAATTATGTCTGCCCCGTACAAAGCATATATCGGATCTCTGGTAACTAGTCTCTATAATCGGATAATCATGACCTAGTCATATTATCCCGATGACTGCAGTACTAAAGAGTACTAGTTCTGTATCATGTGTGATCATCATCTCCATATGACTGGAGTGATACTTCCATCTTGACATCACACCCAATACACTACGATTCTCAATATACCCAGAAGAGGCGTACACAGAACCAGTTAAAGCCCTGGACGACCAAAACCAAAGTATATTGATTGTCGCAAGTATTACGATGCAAGTCTCAGGTTAAGACCAAATACACCTACCCTGATTCGGACTCCCATAGACACATAGTCATACTACCAATGGGATTCCGCGGGGTCTATCCAGAGCGAAGCTGTTTCCGTACCATCGGTAAACACAACCTCATATTACACTTGCATGAGTATCCAATACCCAAATATATGAGAACTATGACGTTATGCTCCCACAACGCGCACAAGTGCAATATTAGTCTATTCTGTATTATCGATGTCCAGTCTCAATAATACTACGACTATGGATATTTAATGATTAAACCTTAGTGGATTGATACTGTCACATATCATCTCAATCCGGAACTAATCATAAGGACTTTTATCATTTATGTATCTTGGTAATCCAATTACAAATGATAAAAGAGTAATTTCCTATGTCACATAGTTAATTTGTACAACAACACCATGTTCTGTACAAATAGTGATGTTATGGGTCATAATTGTCCAACAATCTCCCACTTGGCCTATAGCCAATCACTCAAGTGTCATACACCTGAACTATGTACGGGTCGCTCAAACTTCTGCTGAGAAACTGCTTTCGTCAGCGAATTTGCAATGTTATCATCTGATGCGATTTATTCGATCATCACATCGCCACGATGTATGATCCGAAGAATCAGATGAAATAATTAAAGTATATATTTGGATCGTTGATAAGACCATTAATTCTTTAGCCTGTGTTGTAGCCTAGCTCAGCCGCTAACAGAACTACACCTAATCTAATTAGGATTATTAGAGATCCAAAATGTTTCTATTGCTGCCTCAACTGCAGCAATATTCCGCTTTTGTTGTTTATTCGGTAACAGTATCTTGCTTGGAAGATTTCCAGCTCACTGTTCTGTTATTCAAACTTATAGTACCCTTATTACGACTTATAGTCATTTTTGTCGGTTTGGAAACTTACAGCAGTGAACCCAGTCACTTTAAGTTCTCATTCTCCATAGTTTAAGAAAGCATCCTTAGTTCGTCTAAGATACTTAAGGATGTTCTTATCATCAATCCAATGACTATCACTTGGATTGGCCTGATTGTGACTCCATATGCTCAAAGCATATGAGACACTAGGTCGCGTACATATATTTCAATGTACGAGTTCTCGGAGAGTGCCAACAACTTTTAGATCTATCCCAGTAGATCCTTATTCCTAGAATAAAAGTTGTCTCTCCCAAGTATTCTATGGAGAATTTTCTTGAAAGCCAAGCTTTCACCGATTATATTATGGGAATGTCATTTCCAGGAAATGATATATCATCATTATTTAGGACAATCATTGTTAGTGCGCTCCCACTAACCTCCTTATATACACAAGAATCATTTTCGTTTTGAATTAAATCATATACCATTATGATTACATCAAAATGCTAGTTCCAAGAACGTAATGCTTGCTTCAATCCATAAATGGATTGAATTTAACTTGCAAACCTTGTTTACATGTTTTGGTACAACAAAACCGTTAGGATGTTTATAAACATCCTCCAAAAGGTTTCCATTTAAGGAAAGCGATTTTGACATTCAGCTGCCATATTTCAAAAAATGAAACATGCAGCATTAGCAAGCATTATCCAAATGGATTTAACCATGGCAACGAGTAAAAGGTTTCATCGTAATCGACACAATGTTGATAACGATACCCTTTTTGTTACAAGCCTAGCTTTATACGTTGGTATATGCCATCCATGTTTGTCTTCCTTGAAGACTCATATTGTACCAATAGGCACAATGCCTTCCGGTACAACAACCAGTGTCCAAACTTGGTTGGTATACATGGAATCCATTTCGGACTTCATGGCACTTTGCCATAAAAGGAGTCGATACCTTGTATAGCTTCCCCATACATAGCTAGTTCGTCTTCCTCAATAAGATTGACATCTTCATGAGGTGAGATCAGAAACCCATACCTCCCAGGTTGTTTTCTGACTCTCTCTGACTTACGCGGTTCTTGTGTATTCGAAGATTGTGGTACAGTTTCATCCCTGATGAACTGTTTGTCTTCTGTTAAGGAATCGGTGCCTGGAACAGTATTACTCTGATTTTTATCGAGTTTTAATTTCCTCCCACTTACCACTGCATATAGGTATTCCTCTTAGGAAAATCGCATGGAGAGCAACAATTACATTGTTCTCTTGTGAGTTGTTTAAGACTAGACTTTGGTTTCCTTAGGATAAACTACAAATTAGGCACTTATCCGATTTGGGTTTTAGTTTGGTATCATCCAAACATATGCCTAGCATTCCCA
Organism: Zanthoxylum bungeanum; assembly: GCA_019454045.1. NCBI lineage: Eukaryota > Viridiplantae > Streptophyta > Magnoliopsida > Sapindales > Rutaceae > Zanthoxylum > Zanthoxylum bungeanum. The sequence continues at coordinate 6,494 of SKCR01048944.1, forward strand.
AATCTTCAGGAATGAGAAAACCCATTTTCTTTCCTGTTCTGTCTAACATATTTTTGCATGGAACCTTATTCAAAATAAGTTTTGCACTGTTTAATGCGTATCCATAAAAGGAAAATGGTAGCTCAGAGCGACTCATAATTAACCTTACTATGTCCAACAAAGTTCGGTTTCTCTGTTCGGACACACCGTCAAAATGAGGTGTTCCGGAAGAGTCCATATTGAAAGAATACTATACTCTTTCAAGTAATTGAGAAACTTATTGCTTAAGTATCTCCATCACAGTCCAATCGTGATGTTTTAATACTCTTGCCAATATATTTTTCTACTTCGAGTTGAAACTCTAAAAGTTTCTGACTTTTGTTTCATTAAGATACACATAATCATAACGCGATGCCACATCCATAAAGGTTACGAAGTATTCATATCCACCTCTAGCCTAGCTAGATATGGGCCCACTTACTTCACAATGAACGAGGGCTGACAGATCGGTGGCACTTGCACTTTTACCAAGTAAAAGGTATTTTAGGCACTTTGCCTAATAAACTATATTCGTAGACATCATTTGAATAGAATCAAATCCGTTCTAGTACCCACTCTTCGAAAGTGTGGATATACGAGTCTTGTTTAATGTGTCATAGACAACAATACCACAAATAAGTCTCATCTGATTAATTCAGTTTGAGCTATTTGTTTGTCATGTTATACGTTTGAGATTCATTTATATTCAAAATATAAATACTGTTATTCACATCTAATGTGTTTATCTCAATATCATCTTTATAAAATAAAACACTTAGTGTTCTATAATATAAAGGTATACCCGCAACGAGTTATACTAGATATAGAGATAATATTTCTAGTCAAACTAGGTACATTATAACAGTTTCCTAATTTAAGTACATGCCCAAAGGGTAGTTCATAAACTTAGGTTTCTACGGTTAAAACAGCGACTCTCGTCCTGTTTTCGACTCGCAGGTAGATCTCCACTGAAGCCAGTCTCCTACTAACAGTAGATTCTGCACATCAGTATATATTTATGTACCACATTTAGTATCAAAAATCCAATTTTGAAACCAGTAGCGAACATGTTTATGACAAACATGCTTGAAGCCGGAGCCTTGCCTCGCCTTCACTTCCTTCATGTCTGCCTTGTCCATACGGCAGTCACGCCTCAGTGACCCCGTTTGCCACAGTTTAGGTAGACATCTTGGGATATGTCTTTTGTCTTCCTAGAAGAGTGTGGTGATTTTGCCTTTGCCCCCTTTTAGAAGCTCTGGCTCCGCCTCCTAGAGCATAGCCATCAACTCTCTAAGAGTTTACTCTTGGTTCATAATGAACCTGCCCCAGTTTTCGGGTAGAGATTATAAGATCAAATCTTTGATAGTCTCGGCCACGTAGGTAATGCCAAGCTGACTTAGCTGATCGATGTCAGCAATCATCTGCGCCACCTAGTGCTCGACAGATGTACCATATGACATACGTGAGCGAAAAAGCTTCTTTTGCAATTTGTACTTCTAAGATCTAAGGATAGATTTATGAAGATCCTTTAATTTTAACATCATGGCATAAAGATCTAATCCTTAGTTTTGACGACAAAATTAAAGTGTCATTGCATTAAGCATAAAAGATTGAGCACTAAAATTATCATCACCATGAGTCTTCCAAAACTCATGCTCCACTATTTGCTCAACTCCGGGCTTAGGCCCGAGATGTTTCTCTATCAAATAGAATAACTTCTCAATTCCCAGGACTATCCTAAGGTTCTATTCACAATCTAAAAATTAAAGCCGTTTAAAGACATTTTCACCCAGGATTATGTTCTAAACGCCAATCTTTCAGTTATCTTAATTTCAATAGTCCAACTATCTAATCAACAATTTCGGGTACTATTGAATATAATGATTATTATAGTATAACTATATAATCAACTATAATTTGATTGATTAAATTCAAATATATTGATTACTATAATCCAATTATATAATCAACTATAAATAAAGTAGTTTGAATACAGTCTAATTGTTTAATTTAAAAACAACAATTAAATATTAGTCCAACTAATATATTTATTTAAATTAATGACGAAAAATTAAATAAGCGCGTATTGGCAAGTATCTAAACAAAATTACAAATTTAATACTTGCCTCCCACTATTTTTCGGCGAGCCTCTAACCCTCTGTTGAGTACTCGGGAAACCTAGTTTCCTAGTGGGCTAGGATCCCGTTAAATAACACACAATCTTGACTTTGGCCAACAAGCTGTATGATATTTAACTAGGTAGATCTCTAAGATCAATTGGATCTCATCCAATTCCTAGATCCAGTTGGTGGACATCCAAGTCCGAAACATATATCTAATATATCCAATATATCCATATATTCCCTAACCTTTTTCCTCTGAATCAACTAAGCTTGGCTTTGGCACAACAAGCTTAATGATTCCAGTTAAGCGGGACCTATTGACCTTGGAAAGCTTCGTAATCGATGTCGATGGACAAGAAGTGATCTTGACTTTGGCCAACAAATCACAACTTGGACAAGACATGTGATATTAAACAAAGCCTTCATGATTCAAACACATCTGCGATGGACAAAAGTCTTAACTTTGGCCAACAAACCAGTGCCAATCTTGGATCTTGAGAGAGAATCACTAAATGGAAGGAAAACGCTTAATATTTGTTGAGGGTTTTTCGCGTAATTGGCAACCAATTAATTATCTTTGATTAGGTCTCATCATACACCCTTAAGCATGCATTCTAAAAGCATAATAAGGCGCGGTAAATAAATTAATAATGATATGCAGATGGATATTTAAAACATTTTGTTCCTAGAACAAATCTCTCCATTTCCTCTCTCTCGCTAGCACAAATCTTACTTCTACCCAATTACATAACACTTCTAAAGAAACCTCATTTACATTGAGGGGAATAGGTGAGAAGAGAAATACAAAGAGTCAAGAGGTAATAGGCTGAACACGCAGGTCCAATTTAATAAATTCTAAATTTATTACAACAATTCCAAAATTGCCCTCACCCATCTAATATCCATCTGATATACATTATTCATACATCACATCCATGTATTCACACAAAGCATGTTATCAATCAATCTAATCCAATTAATTAATCTTTGATTAGTGATCATCCAATGTTCAAACAACGATTTGATTTGCGCGAGTCCAACTCGTTTTAAGAATAAGTACTCAAAGTATGTATTCTTGAATTATATCAAACTACAATATTAAATCCAATTTAATTTGTATTCAATACTAATACTTTATTTAATTCCAAATTAAATAATTACACTTTTTAATGTGCCTTTGCGACTTAGATTCTAAATCTAATCTTAATGGGTCTCAAAGCCCAATTAACATTCAATGTCAATTTAATTAAAGTCCAATGGGCTTTCAATTAATTTATAAGGCATGGACTTTAGCAACCAAAGCCCAATAAGGAATCACCATTTGCCACAAAATTAATTTTGGCCTATTAGGCCCAATTAAATTATTCAAAGGCCCAATTATCATATTTGGACTTTATGGAAAAGATTTTAGGCCCAATTGGATCCAACCAATTATCATAAACCAAACTTGGCCCAACCAAGCCCATTAAGCCCAAATACAATATTTTTAGCCCAATTCCAAATTAAGCCCAATTAATTAAATTCCAATATTCCCAATATCATAATTTAATCAATTAAAGTGTATTAGCCATAATTAATTATTTAAATCAACATTTCCAAAATACCAAAATACACAATTAATCATGCTTTAATTAATCAACTTATGTCCAACACAAATTGAAGCAAAATTAATCCAACATGCTTCCAAGGCTCTCGGCAATATGGTGTTTTTTATATCAATTTTGATTTCAATCCAATTAAATCACAAACTAATATATCCCATGCATTTTAAACATATCCAATTGTCTAAAATTCAAAAATCACCAAGAGTTAGGGCTCCTACACCATTCGGCCAAGCCAATGCATTTGGGGAAAATTAATCCAATTAATTTTTTTATCAAATTGATTATGTACAACTCCAAGTTAACATATTATAAGCATGCTCAAACAATTAATTTTCCTAAAACATGCTCAAATCAAATATACCCAAATTAAAGTTAAGAACCCTAAATTCAATTTCACGTTTAATAACCGCTCTGATACCATTGTTGGGTTTTCTAGGTCAAACCAAGATAAATTAAGCAATGAAACATGTGAATACAACAAAGTAAGATGGCAGAAATACTTACAATGCTCGGTTGGATGTAGAAGAGATGTTCAAAATTCCTCCATGGTTTCGGCCAAGCCCCTTTTTGATGTATGTTGATCTTCCAAGCTCCTCTTTGAATGTTGAATCAATGCTTCAAGCTTTGATCTTTGATTCCAAGCTCAAGGATAGGTTTCCCTATCACCTTATATGACTCCTTGATGTGCTAGCAATGGAGATTTTGCAACAAAATCCCCTAGTCCTTCTTTGTATGTTCACGGCAAAACAAAGAAAATAGGGAGAGGAGAATTCGGTTTTTGAGAGAGAGAAGGAATGAATCTGTTGTGTATTTGATTTCAAAAATCAAATACCATTTTTTCAATTTTCCAAAAATTAGTACAAGTCTTTATCACATCAAAAAAAAAAAATGATGCTTGTGTAATAAACAAGCAACCATCAAATCTCATCTACTTCTATCAACAAAAGTTGATAAAGTTGACTAGGTGATGTGACAAGAGTGGGCCCCACTTTAATTCAAAATCTGAGTGGGCCTGCAAACACTCCCGGGCTCGGGTTCGCTAATTCCGAATTAACGAACTATCCGTTGCGACGTAATTAAATCAAATTTAATTAAATAATTATGCCTAGCAAATTTACTATTCACGTCGCTCGCGAATTAATTCTAAACTAATTTGTTTGCCCGAATTAAAATCTAATTTTAATTCCGCGTCGAAATCTAATTTCGTTTAATATATCGAATATATTATTTTATCGATTAATTCCAAATTAAGCGTTCTCTCTCTATTAAATAGAATTTTATCCCAGATAAAATCTCTCCGCAATTAATCCTAGATTAATTTTCTCTCTCATCTAATTAATCTCATATTAATTATGTTCGAGTCATACGTTATCGGTGAATCTTCGGGAAGCGATCCATGAGATCCCTGGATATGTTGGCAGTAAATCCGGTCTTCGGAATATCCGAATACGTGCGTACCTAGTACCACGTTCTTACCGATTTACAAGACATGGTTTGCTTCTAGTAAAGCACCGTGCTTACCCAATTCTCCAGAAATATTCTTAAATGAATATATAATCTATATCAGGCGTAATATACGTAGTATTGCGTATTGTGATCCAGTACCGGATGTCACATGCAAGGCCTGGGCCTGGAATTGTGTCTGCCCCGTACGAAGCATATATCGGATCTCTGGTAACTAGTCTCTATAATCGGATAATCATGACCTAGTCATATTATCCCGATGACTGCAGTAATAAAGAGTACTAGTTCCGTATCCTGCGTGATTATCATCTCCATATGACTGGAGTGATACTTCCATCTTGACATCACACCCAATACACTACGATTCTCAATATACACAGAACCGGTTAAAGCCCTGGACGACCAAAACCAAAGTATATTGATTGTCGCAAGTATTAGCGATGCATGTCTCAGGTTAAGACCAAATACATCTACCCTGATTCGGACTCCCATAGACACATAGTCATACTACCAATGGGATTCCGATGGGTCTATCCAGAGCGAAGCTGTTTCCGTACCATCGGTAAACACAACCTCCTATTACACTTGCATGAGTATCCAATACCCAAATATATGAGAACTATGTCGTTATGCTCCCACAACGCGCACAAGTGCATTACTAGTCTATTCCGCATTATCGATGTCCAGTCTAGATAATACTACGACTAGGGATATTTAATTATTAAACCTTGGTAGATTGATACTGTCTCATATCATTTCAATCCGGAACTAATCATAAGGACTTTTATCATTTATGTATCTTGGTAATCCAATTACAAATGATAAAAGAGCAATTTTCTATGTCACATAGTTAATTTGTACAACAACACCATGCTCTGTACAAATAGTGATGATATGGGTCATAATTGTCAAACATGAGGATGATGAAGCAGCGCGATGATGAGCTGCTGAAAAGCTTTATCGACAGATACCACAGCTTGGTATTAGATGATGGGGCGTACGAGTCCCCGGAGGCATTAGAGAGCTTTAAAATAGTTTTAAAGGTTGAGAGGTTGTGGTCTCATCTTAGGATCTAAGAAATACCAAACTATGCCACGGCCCTGAAACAGGCGAGGAGGTTTATATTATTGGAGAAAGAGAAAAAAAAATAGCCCGAGGGGGTGTCACTCGGGTGAAGAAGGAACCGAGACAGGAAAATTATTGGGATAATAGTAGTGGATAGACAGAACCAGTCCCGAGACAACGTGAGTTTAGGCTAATGACTCAGGGTAACCCAGCGCTCGAGATGAGGCCTCTAATCAAGGTCGCACATGTTACTGGAGCACGACATATACTACCTTCAACAGGCCTTTGGCGCATGGTTGTCCTCTCTCACCCTGTCTTTTTATTTTATGTTCTGAAGCTTTCTCATGTCTATTACACAAAGCTGAGAAAGAAAGGTGTATTTCGGGATTAAAGTTTGGCAGGGAACTCACAGTCTCTCATCTCTTGTTTGCGGACAATAGCCTTATTTTTGCAAATGCAACTGTCGAGGAATGCAAGAACTTGAAAGCCATATTCAATATATATGCTGGCACATCTGGTCAGATTTTCAATTTTGAGAAGTTGTCAACGGTTTTTAGCCCGAATACAGTAAGAAGCACCACTGAAACGATCAAGGGAGTTTTTGGTTTTAATGTTGAATCATCACATGAGAGGTATTTGGGTCTCCCCTCAATGGTAGGCTGAAATAAACAAGCACTTTTCAATGATCTAAAACTTAAAATTCTTGAGAAGATGAAGCAGTTGAAGTGGAAGCTATTCTCAACGGGAGGGAGAAAAGTCATCATTAAAGCCGTAGCCCGGGCCATACCCTCATTCACCAGGTCTGTTTTCAAAATTCCTTGGGGCCTATGTGACGAAATCGAAAAGAAATGGACTGTTTTTGGTGGGGGTCGAAGGACCATGAAAAGAAGATCCATTGGATTGGTTGGCATAAGCTTAGTGCGTCAAAGAGAGGCGGCGTTATGGGTTTTCGAAGCTTGGAAGCTTTTAATCAAGCTCTTTTGGCCAAACAGTGTTGGAGGATTATTCAAGCCCCTAGCTCTCTCTGTGCACAAATTTTGAAGGCCCGTTATTTCAAAGATAGATTGTTCTTTAATGCCAATTTAGGGCACAATCCATTTTTTATTTGGAGAAGTCTCTTGTGGGGTCGGAAGTTGTTAAAAAAAGGTATTTAGAGATGGAGATTCGATTTTAATTTATGGAAGCAATTGGGTGCCTAAGCCAAACCAATTCAAGCCTATTTCTCCCGTGTCTCTTTCTATTGATTCAAAGGTGAAGCACTTGCTGGACAAGCATAATAGATGGGATGAAACAATGTTAAGAAGACATTTCCTACGAAGTGGATGTCCAGGATATTATATCTATCCCTTTACTTAGAACACCCAAGAAGGATAAGCCATGTACATGTTGGCATTATGAAAAAAAGGGAAATTTCACTGTCAATAGTGCATATCATGTGGCTATCAATTGTAAGAGTCAGGAAGCAGCTTCTGGTTCTTCGAGTCAATCATCTCCCAGGAACCATGTGTGGGGATTAGTTCTACCTGAGAAGATCAAGATATTACTTTAGAGATGCCTTTCGGATATACTACCAACAGCTAGCAACCTAAAACAAAAGAGGATCACTCCCACAGATTTGTGTAGCAGATGTAAGAGGCAGATAGAAAACGCAACTCATGCTCTCATTTACTGTCAATTTTCAAAGATGTGCTGGAGTCAGTCTGAGTTCAATTTGCTAGTCCGAAGGTTTAGAGGGAGAGATATGTGGGATTTTGTGAGTTATTGTGCTGTAAATCTCACAAAGGAAGAAGAAAGGAGAGCAATGGCCATGATATAGGCTATTTGGGGTGCAAGAAATGCCTGCTTATTCCAAAATATACGCTCGGATGTGAACCATGTCCGAGCAAAAGTAGCTGCTGTCTGTGAGTCTTTTGAGAAGCTTCAACAACCATCTCAATTTGAAAAGAGAACTCTTGGACTCCCCCTCCTTGTGGATGGTATAAGCTTAATGTGGATGCAGCGCAAGCAAAAGAGGATGTTAGTTCCATTTTTTTTGACAATATCCGTAACAAAACAAGTTCAATTGAGTTGTAATAAGTCTTGAAGAACTCGGAGTAATTGGACTGGTATTTGGCAAAGCTGGAGCAAATTCGTTAGTGCTGCGTTCGTTGAAGTGTTCGAACGTGTGGCGTTAGTGTCACGTTCGTTGTTGAGTTCGAACGAAATATTCCAGAGAGCAAACGTTCGTGGTGCATTTAAGTAAGTGTTCGAACGAAACATTCCAGAGAACAAACATTCGTGGTGCGTTCGAGTAAACATTCGAACGAACCTTTCCAGAGAGCACGCGTTCGTGGCGCGTTTGAGTGGCGTTCGAACGCCAGTGCGGAGCTGAGTTATTTTGGACGCGTTTTAAACCTAATTTGGTATTGGGAAGCCTCTCTTTTTACCCTACATATATAAAGAACATATAGCCACCTTCCCGAAGGGTTGAAAACATATTCTCTCAAAGCTGCAAACCTTCGTAGCTTTTCAACCTATTCTTTTCTCACCTTAAAGACTTCATTGTTTTCCTTGTCTTCGCTTTTGTGGTGAGATTGAACTTTATGAAACCATCAACATAAATCAAAACCCAATTTTATAAACCTTCAAAGTTCTCAAGGAGGAAGATTGGCAGTCGGAGTTCTGGCGTTCAGAGTTACAGAGTTAATTCACTCAAAGACTTCAGAGCGTCTGAAGAAAACCATGGGATTCGGGCTCGAAGAGTTCTTCGAGTTCTTACAGTCTAGAGGTACTAAAGTCGGTGGACTTCCCATCATAGGTCTTTTACCATCACAGTAAGTTTTTCTCTTTAAAGTGGATTTGGGCTGGCAGCCGAGATAACCGAAGTAGTTTTTTTCTCGCACGAGTTTTCCACTTCGTCAATAAATTACTGTGTTGATTTGTGTGATTGAATTTATTTTCTGCATTGATTTAATATTTTACATTGATAAATTACTGCTGTTAGAATTAAGGGTGCTTGTTAGGAAATCTATAGTTGCTAGGACTTGTCTTGATTATTGTGGTAAATTTCGCATAGGATCAGAACCTAAGATAAATACGAACTTTCAATTGGTATCAGAGCCTGAACTCGATCTTTGACCCGTTAGCTATGGAATGTAGTCAACTCTTAAATCGTCCATCATTCTTTGATGGGACTGAATATTTATATTGGAAGGTTCGCATGAGAGCGTTCCTTAAGTCCTTAGATGAGAGGGTCTGGATGATAGTAGAGTACGGGTGGAAACTTCATGTGGTTATAGTTGATGTGGATTCTTCCCCTAAAGACAAACTGACATGGACCAATGATGATTTTGACGCTAGCAATAGGAACAACAAGACGATTAATGTCATTCATGGTGCTGTTTGCTTGGCATACTTTAGGAGAATCTCCATGTGTGAAATAGCCAATGATGCTTGTGACATCTTGCAAACTGTGCATGAGGGCACACTGTATGTTAAAAATAATAGACTCCAGGATCTTGCTACTAGGTTTGAGGTCGCCTAGATGAAAGATGATGAGACCTTTGATGAGTTCTACGTTGAGATTAACGATGTAGTTAACTCAAGCTTTAACCTAGGCGATATTATTCCTACTAATAAGATAGTAATGAAAATCCTTAGATCCGTGCCTAATAAGTTCATACCGAAGATTACCGCCATCGAGGAAAGCAATGACCTCGATTAGTTTAAACTAGACAACCTTATGGGAAAGCTGCAGGTTTATGAAAAAAAGCTTCCTGACTATAAAAAGCTCAAAACCATAGCGATGAATACCACAAAGGAAGTTGCTCATGATCCGTCTAGCGATGATGATGATACCCTCACGGATCATGATTTGGCCATGTTTGCAAAAAAGTTTAAGAGATTTCTTAAGCTGAAGAAGAATGATCGTAGCAGTAATATGGATAGGGAAGATGATGTAGGAAACGTCTTTTCCTTAGCGTAGCGGAAGTTGCTATAGTGGACATCGACTCCGGTATGGACCTTTAAAATTTTCTTTGCCTTCTCCCTTGTTGAATCTGAACTCCATCAACCACTTGATGAATTTCCTTTGATGTCCAACGCTTGGATCAACCATCCAATCTTCCTAGCTATATCTCGAAACCAACAAACCGAAGTGTGGGCTTCATTCACAAAGATTAACCTCTAAACTATTTAGAGAAATGATATTGTCACAAACTCTTTTGGAAAGATGAACTAGATCAATATCTAACTTAAGTAGAATTTTTCTCTCTTAACAATTAAGAAAAAAATTCTTAGATATTCAAACTCTTTCACGATTTTTGTGTTTGTTTGTTTGAATTTTTTTTCTCTTTAACGCTCTTTTGTGTAATTGTGCTTTTGCTTAACTTACTCAACTTATTGAGTGGAGAGTGTAGAGAATTTATTCCTTCCAACTTCAACCACCAACATCCACTCATCCTATCAATTGTAAATGGCCAACACACTTGAGTGGAGTGTCAACCAAATCCATTAGATAATGGAACAAGTTAGGTAATTAGGTCAAAACTAATTAACTAAAACTTGGTGGATGATTTGGCAAATTATTACGACTTGTCTTGATAATGTATTTACCATTATCAAAAATGATGTCATAATTATCTCATAATTATGCATTATTAATGATGATGTAATAATTATCTCATTATTATTAATGATGTAATAATTATCTTATAATTATTATTTGATTATCTTATAATAAAAAATATTAGAAAACTTAATATAAAACTAATTTAATATAGTTTTCATTTGTGACAAATTATATTATTAATCTTATTAATAATATATAAATATTATGTGAGCATATTATTGAAGGGATTTTATGGGCGGAAAACAGTGACGCAGCGGAATAGTGGAAAAGCAAAATTTTTCGATTTCAAAACTTTTTCTCGGATTAATTAAATAAAGTTATTTATTTAATTATCCAATTATCAAATTATGAAATATTACACAACAAATCATATTTGTGTGTAATTACCGAATTACCTCTAAACATTACATTTTGTTCATTTTAATCCGAAATTGTTCGAAACGAGTTTGGATGATTCTAAATCATTTCTAAGATGATTTTAACATGTCATACACATCAAAAATCAAATTGCAACATGAACCCCAAATTTTGCCCAAATTGCCGTGATCCCCTATATGTGTCCAAAGTGTGCATTTTGCATTTTCAATGTTCAAAACACATCTAAATGAAATCCAATCAACATAAGATTTTGTATGTATCATATAAACATCCAAATACAAAACATAAATGAAAAGCCTCAAATTTGGAAGTATTTTCAAACCCTAATTTTTTAATTTTTTCAAATTGGACAAATTAGACCAAATTTGTTAAATCCAATACTTCAATCATGTTTCTTCCATTACAATCTAGCCTCACCACAGTGAAACAACTATAGAACAAACCTAGGTCATTTAAGAGTGGGTCAATAACTCTAGATTAGCAACAAGTTTTCAAAACTATCAAAAGAATGCTTGTTAACAAATTAGAAGCATTATATGATCTTTTATACATGCTCAACCCATTCCAAAACTTCCATCCTCCAAAAATACAAAGAATAAAGAATAGAAAAACATAAGAACATCATAAGATGAAGCCCACAACAAGAGGAACATTTTTCTCTCTAATGGAAGATTGGAAATGCTTACTTAAATCCAAGCTTTTTCTTTGTTTTTCTTTCCTTTGTCTCAAGCTTCGTTTTCTTTCTTTTAATGGAGTTTTGGTAAAGGTTTTAACTTGAATGAAACCTTAAATGAAAAAAAAACACAATTTATACCACCAAAATAAGCACATGGCCGAATTTGGTAGCTTGTAAAATATCATGATATTTTCAATTTTTGTTTCATTTAATGCCTTTTTTCAACTTGTATTTTTAATCATCAAACAATTTAATGATTTAAATTAAGTCAACAAAAGCAACTCAAGTCATTAAAATAAATATCATAACTCCAAAATATCTAAATTTTAATTAATTTAATCATTTAACAATTAATTAATTAATTAATTAATTAAATACAAATATATTTAAAATATGTATTATATTTACATTAAATATTAATACATATATATATTTATGATATTAGTCAAATATCTCAATTTGACAATTAATTAATGTGTATTCGAATTAATCCATCATTAAATGCAAATACACAAAAATTAAGGAAATGACTATCGGGTCCCTACACATGTATTTTTCGTTTAACATTTAAACGATTTTATAAATAATCAATATTATTTATAAATGTTGCCCTAGTGCTCTACGAGTATATTTCATTAGTGAGACTTTCTAGATTCAGGCATATCCGTCATGAAATCCAATTTCGTGTCCATAATTTATCCACCCCTAAATTATGACGATCACAGATAAACTCGCCGAATCATACAGGTCGAGGTCATGGAAAATGTATAAATCCTCCGTCACAGGTATCCGGATATATCCAAGAGATATATATGTAAACGTCAAATCTCTATATGTATTATCTCGTCGACGTTTCTATTAGCAATCTCAAAAAGAACATTTAGAACTGGCTTCTAAAATGTACCACGGGCTCATGGTTTTTATCTGATTGCTGATCATATAGACTACCTATGATCTATCTACACCCAACGAACAAGCGGAGGTCTGATCTTTATAGATGTTGAAGATGTCTCATGTGCCCAGAGTGGCATCTCAAGTATAAGAATCACAAGTGCTACTCAACCCGATAAGATTCTTATTGACGTTGGTGTACCATTCATTAAGAATCTTCGGTGAGTCGTTCAATATTTATTCGCTATAAACACCTACACGTCTATACTAGTCTCCAAGACTTATGGTTCATTGAGAAACCATTGGAATCATATATTCCAGTATACAACATGTACCGGTCTCAACGGGTTTAATATACTGACCAAGTAGTGTAAACCTTGACCAGGAACAGTCTGAGAATTACAACGTCATGATACTACTCAATGTCAGTTGCGACGCTTTTGCAACAGCACCATGACTAGTCATTCTAAGGTCATTACGTCTTTACCATATTAAAAGATATATTATATTATAGAAACTGCATATATTATTCATAATAATAACGTTTTACAGTAGTATTCATAAAGAAATACAACCGGGAATTGGCGCTATGAGCACCAACCCCAACAAAAACTCACACTTGCTCTAGTGCCAATAACGATTGTATCTAATACCCATCGACTCCACTTGTTTATCAAACAACTTTGGAGGTACGACCTTCGTCAGCGGGTCTGCTATATTATCTTCACTCGGTACCTTGCACATGACAATATCCCCTCGCGACACAATCTCTCGAATGATATGGTATTTGCGTTCCATATGCTTCGACTTCTGATGCGCCCTCGGTTCCTTTGCTTGGGCAATGGCTCCAGTATTATCACAGTATAACGAAATCGCATTCTCGATACTTGGGACAACTCCCAATTCTGTGACAAAGTTCTTTATCCACACAGCCTCTTTTGCAGCTTCAGAAGCTGCAATATATTCCGCCTCAGTGGTAGAACCTGCTGTTGATCCCTGTTTGGAACTCTTCCAACAAACTGCAACTCCGTTAAGGGTAAATATGAATCCATATGTAGACTTTCTATCATCAGGATCTGATTGGAAATCAGAATCCGTATACCCGTTAACTTGCAGTTCGTTTCCTCCATAAATTATTAACTTATCATTAGTACCTTTTAGATACTTCAGGATATGTTTAATGGCCATCCAATGGTCATTACATGGATTGGACTGATATCGACTAGTTACGCTAACAGCGAAACTGATATCAAGCCTTGTACATAACATGGCATATATTATGCTACCCAAACACAAAGCATAAGGTTGGTTAGACATTCTAACCTTCTCTTCTTCTGTTTGTGGACTCATCTTCTTAGAAAGATGAATCCAATGTCTGAACGGTATATTTGCTGTCTTACAGTTACCAAAATTATACCGTTCCAAGATCTTATCTATGTACGTTGATTGGGATAACCCAATCAGCTTCATTTGTCTATCTCTATTATTGTTTTATCCCTAAAACATAGGAAGCTTCTCCCATGTCCTTCATGGAGAAATTCTTACAGAGGTACGATTTCACGCTTTGTAACATACCTAAATCATTCCCAATTATTAGGATGTCATCAACATATAGGACTAAAAATACGACCATGCTCCCAATGGCCTTCTGATACATACAAGATTCTTCAGAATTCTTGAGAAAACCAGACGATATAATAATCTCGTCGAATCGAAGATTCCAACTACGTGAAGCTTGTTTAAGTCCATAAATGGACTTCTTAAGCTTACATACCATACCCGAGTTTTCGCTGGACGCAAAACCTTCCGGCTGTTCCATATAGATTTCTTCATCAAGAAATCCATTTAGAAAAGCCGTTTTGACATCTCGTAGTCATGATACGCAGCTATAGAAAGAAAAATCTGAATAGACTTAAGCATTGCTACTTGTGAAAAAGTTTCATCGTAGTCCACGCCAGGTCGCTGCGTGTAACCTTATGCTACCAGTCGGGCCTTGTAAGTTTCAACCTTACCGTCAGTCTCGTGTTTCCTCTTGTAAACCCATTTACAACTGATAGGAAAAATTCCTTCGGGAAGCGGAACCAAGTCCCAAACTTGATTCTCATGCATTGAGTCTATCTCAGATTTCATGGCACTTTTCCATTTCACGGAGTCGATGTCCAACATCGATTCTCTATAGGTGAAAGGATCAGTCTCTTCTGCTAAGAGAACATCTAGACTCTTTTCTTGTATCAAATAGAGGCGTTCAGGAGGTCTAGATACCCTTTCTCATCTACTTGAACTTCAGGTTCCTCCGTTGGTTCGTTGTTTTCAGGTTGGACTTCATCAAGTTCAACCTGTCTATGATTACCACCTTCTGACAAAAATTCTACTTCTAGAAATTTTACGAAGCGAGCTACGAACATATTTCGATGCTCGGTATCATAGAATAGATATCCCATCGTATTAGAAGGATATCCGACAAACCTTAACTTTTGCCCTCGAGGCGAAAGCTTATCTTGCTGAGTCACCCTGACATAGGCAGGACAACCCCAAACCTTATTGTAACTAAGATTTGGTCTCCTACCGAACCATATCTCATACGGAGTCGTAGGAACAGCTTTTGAAGGAATCTTATTCAAAAGATGTGCAGCTGTTAAAAGAGAGTAGCCCAATAAGAAATAGGGAAAATCTGTGAAACTCAACATCGATCGGACCATATCCAATAAAGTCTGATTTCTCCTATCAGACACTACATTGTGTTGTGGAGTACCTGGAGGAGTATATTGAGCGAGAATCCCATTCTCCTTCATATAATCCATGAAATCACTGCTCATATATTCCCCGCCTCGATCGGATTGAAGGCATTTAATATATTGACCAGTTTGTTTTTCTACTTCATTTCGGAACTCTTTGAACTTTTCAAAGGTTTCTGATTTATGTCGCATCAAATAAACATAAATGTACCGTGACAGATCATCGGTAAAGGTAACGAAGTACGAATAACCACTGTGAGCAGTCTGACTTAGTGGACCACAAACATAAAATGTACGAGTTCTAGTAAGTTAGTGGCGCGGTGTCCAACACCAGAAAATGGGGTTTTGGTCATCTTACCTGAATAAACGATTCACAAGTTGGATAGAATTAATGGTGAGATCTGGTATCTAACCATTCCTAACCAATTGGGTAAGGCGTTTAACGCCTATATGACCTAGTCGCATATGCCAAAGTTCAGTATTATTAATTACAGGTAAACTACGTTTATTAACTCCAATGTTTAAAATATCTTTTGAAGTTTGCAATGTATAATGACCATGCTTATTTGGACAACAAAGGATCTGAATATTACATTTATCATACAAATACAAAGAACAATTCTTGATATTAATACGAAAGCCTTCTGTATCCAATACAAAAAGTGATATAATATTATCCACACATCCAGGTACAAAATAGCAATCATTTAACAAAAGTGTCCATTTCAGCAAAGGGATATCGCATACTCCCACTGCAACTGCATCCAGTGAGTCTCCACTCCCGAACCGCAACTGCATCTCTCCAGACTTCAGTTTCCTACTTTCCTTCAGCACCTGCAACAAATTGCAAATGTGAATGAGACAAGCAGAATCTAAAATACAGGTGGATGTAACGGCTTCACAAGCCAAAGATATATCAATAACTTGAAAAATAAATGTACCTGATGTCGATGCTCTATCTCTCCTCAGCTGGGCAATGTAGTCAGGACAGTTCCTTTTCCAGTGCCCAACCTTGCTGCAGTGATGGCACTTGTCTTCAGAAGCCCTCTTGGGCTTTGCTATCTTTTCCTATGGTTGAGGACCAAAAACCTTCTTCTTCTTCCCTTTCTTCTTCTTTCCCTTTAACCAAGTCTGGGAAGAAGCAGATAGAGAAGTAGGTCTCGGAGGGCGAGTCAGTACTCCCTTCTTGAGGTCCTCTTTCGCCGTGAGCAACATCCTATGCAGCTCTTGGTAGATGCAGACAATCACGTTCATGTTGAAGTACATCACAAACTGGCGATAAGGAGCTGGGAGCGAACCAAGAATGACACTACTTCCGAGAAAGTCTTTTAGAATGAGATTATGTTGCCTCAACTGATCGATCAAATCGATTATCTGAAGAACATATGGGCTAACAGCTTGCCCCTCATCCAACTGCTCATGGAACAGTTCCATTGTGACCTTATGAACAACAACTTGTTCTTGGTTCACAAACGATTGTCTTAATCGTGTCATCATAGTATAAGCATCTGACATGCCATAATATTGTTTCTTGAGTCCCGGTGAAATCGAAGTTAAGATGTATGATTTAACTTTTAAATCATCATCATTCCAAGCTTGGAAGACTTCTCGTTCTTCCGGTGTAACGTCCTCTGCCACAGCAAGGGGCAGTGGACCCTCAAGAACATATCACAACTTCTCGGAATCGAGGACAATCCTCAAATCCTAATCTTAATCGGCGAAGTTATCAGCGTCTTAAAGTTTGTTCGCATCAAGCATACGCGCAAACTGATTAGTGGATGGTGCCGCCATCGCAAATCTATCATATAGATCACGAAAAACGGTTAGCAGAAATTTACGCAGTTTCATATAATATCATAAGTATAAACTAGATCATGGATTTTTAATCTAAAAATACCCCTCCCACTAAATCATGCAATACTGTAATCTCCAAACAGAATACAAAGATTTAATAATTAAATTAAATACAAATAGTGAAAAGTGGTTCCCATGAATATATTTCAGCTCACGGCATAGGCACA
Organism: Zanthoxylum bungeanum; assembly: GCA_019454045.1. Taxonomy (NCBI): domain Eukaryota; kingdom Viridiplantae; phylum Streptophyta; class Magnoliopsida; order Sapindales; family Rutaceae; genus Zanthoxylum; species Zanthoxylum bungeanum. Next base: position 24,078 of record SKCR01048944.1, read on the forward strand.
GTCTCGCCTACGTATATTCATCAGGTAGACAACTCATTTGTAATCACACACTAGTGACTCCTGGGTTTCCGGTCATGGTCGTTTCTCGTTGTCGCTGCTAAGGCAGGCCCACCAGGAGACGTACCAAGATTAAACTCGTCAATGATAAACTCAAGTTACTTGCGTAATCCTAACAGCTAGGGCACGTTCAGGATTCCGCTTTCGCTTGAATTTATCTAGTATCTAATATAAATCTGGTATAAATAAATCTCTATCGGCTACACCCTCATAGCAGAGGCACGGTCTCAGATGTAGTCACGTAGAATATTCATAAACCGTATTGATAAGACGGACCACATAACATGCATCAAATACATAATTACATTTAAACCTTATTAATTAGGGATTTTCCGCTATGCGTCATACACCCTAAATCTAATCAAACTAGATTATAACATGCATGTATATAATTAATAAACATGATTAAACATTGAATTAAAGGGCTAATCATATTAGGGGGCCTAGAATCAGACTCGCTCTGATACCATTTAAAGGGATTTTATTGGCGGAAAACGGTGATGCAGCGGAATAGTGGAAAATCAAATATTTCCGATTTCAAAACTTTTTTCTCGGATTAATAAATAAACTTATTTATTTAATTATCCAATTATAAATTATGAAATATTACACAAAAATCTTATTTTTTATGTAATTACCGAATTACCCCTAAACATTACATTTTGTTCATTTTAATCCGAAATTGTTCGAAATGAGTTTGGATGATTCGAAATCATTTCTAAGATGATTTTAACATGTCATACACATCAAAAAATCAAATTGCAACATGAACCCAAATTTTGCCCAAATTACCGTGAGCCCCTATATGTGTCCAAAGTGTGCATTTTGCATTTTCAATGTTCAAAACACATCCAAATGAAATCCAATCAACATAATATTTTTTATGTATCATATACACATCCAAATACACAACATAAATGAAAAGCCCCAAATTTGAAAGTGGTCTCAAACCCTAATTTTTCAATTTCTTCAATTTGGACAAATTAGACCAAATTTGTTAAATCCAATACTTCCATTACAATCAAGCCTCACCACAATGAAACAACTATAGAACAAATATAGGTCATTTAAGAGTGGGTCAATAACTCTAGATTAGCAACAAGTTTTCAAAACTACCAAAAGAATGCTTGTTAACAAATTAGAAGCATTCTATGATCTTTTATAGTTGCTCAACTCATTCCAAAACTTCCATCCTCCAAAAATACAAAGAATAAAGAATATAAAAACATAATAACATCACAAGATGAAGCCCACAACAAGAGGAACATTTTTCTCTCTAATGGAAGATTGGAAATACTTACTTAAATCCAAGTTTTTTCTTAGTTTTTCTTTCCTTTGTCTCAAGCTTCTTTTTCTTTCTTTTAATGGAGTTTTGGTAAAGGTATTAACTTGAATGAAACCCTAAATGGAAACAAATCAATTTATACCTCCAAAATAAGCACATGGCCGAATTTGGTAGCTTGTAAAATATCTTGATATTTTCAATTTTAGTTTCATTTCATGTCTTTTTATCTACTTGTATTTTTAATCATCAAACAATTTAATGAATTAAATTAAGTCAACAAAAGCAACTCAAGTCATTAAAATAATTATCATAACTCCAAAATATCTATACTTTAATTAATTTATTCATTTAAAAATTAAATAACTAATTAATTAATTAAATACAAATATATTAAATATAAGTATTATATTTACATTAAATATTAAATACATATATATATTTATGATATTAGTAAAATATCTCAATTTACAATTAATTAATGTGTATTTGAATTAATCCATATCATTAAATGCAAATATACAAAAATTAGGAAATGACTATCGGGTCCCTACACATGTATTTTTCGTTTAACCTTTAAATGATATTATAAATAATTAATATATATATTTTAAATATTGCCCTAGTGCTCTAAGAGTATATTTCATTAGTGAGACTCTCTAGATTCAGGCATATCGTCACGAAATCCAATTTCGTGTCCATAATTTATCCACCCGTAAATTATGACGATCACGGATAAACTCGCTGAATCATACAGGTCGAGGTCATGACAAATGTATAAATCCTCCTTCACAGGTATCCGGATATATCCAAGAGATATAGATGTAACCGTCAAATCTCTATAGGGATTATCTCGTCGACGTTTCTATAAACAATCTCAAAAAGAACATTTAGAACTGGCTTCTAAATTGTACAACGGGCCCATGGTTTTTATCTGATTGCTAATCATATAGACTACCTATGCTCTGATACACAGAACTGACGGATCCTATCTCGATACACACAGGACACCCTGAGGATCTATCTACACCCAACGAACAAGCGGAGGTCTGATCTTTATAGATCGGTGACGTGACTGCCATCTAAATGTAGAAGATGTCTCATGTGCCCACAGTGGCATCTCAACTCTAAGAATCACAAGTGCCACTCAACCCGATAAGATTCTTATTGACATTGGTGTACCATCCATTAAGAATCTTTGGTGAGTCGTTCAGTGTTTATTCGCTATAAACACCTACACGTCTATACTAGTCTCCAAGACTTATGGTTCATTGAGAAACCATTAGAATCATATATTCCAGTATACGACATGTACCGGTCTCAATGGTTTACTATACTGACCAAGTAGTGTAAACCTTGACCAGGACAGTCTGAGAATTACAACGTCATGATATTACTCAATGTCAGTTGCGACGCTTTTGCAACAGCACCATGACTAGTCATTCTAAGGTCATTACGTCTTTACCATATTAAAAGATATATATTTATAGAAACTGCATATATTATTCATAATAATAACGTTTTACAGTAGTATTCATAAAGAAATACAACCGGGAATTGGCGCTATGAGCACCAACCCCAACAAAAACTCCACTTGCTCTAGTGCCAATAATGATTGTATCTAATACCCATCGACTCCACTTGTTTATCAAACAACATCGGAGGTATGGCCTTCGTCAGCGGGTCTGCTACATTATCTTCACTCGGTACTTTGCACACGACAATATCCCATCGCGACACATCTCTCGAATGATGTGGTACTTAAGTTCCATATGCTTCGACTTCTGATGCGCCCTCGGTTCCTTTGCTTGCGCAATGGCTCCGTATTATCACAGTATAACAAATCGGTTCTCGATACTTGGGACAACTCCTATTCTGTGACAAAGTTCTCTATCTACACAGCTTCTTTTGCAGCTTCAGAAGCTTCAATATATTCCGCTTCAGTGGTAGAACCTGCTGTTGATCCCTGTTTGGAACTCTTCCAACAAACTGCAACTCCGTTAGGGTAAATATGAATCCATATGTAGACTTTCTATCATCGGGATCTGATTGGAAATCGGAATCCGTATACCCGTTAACTTGCAGTTCGTTTCCTCCATAAGTTAACTTATCATTAGTACCTTTTAGATACTTCATGATATGTTTAATGGCATCCAATGGTCATTACTGGATTGGACTGATATCGACTAGTTACGCTAACAGCGAAACTGATATCAAGCCTTGTACATAACATGGCATATATTATGCTACCCAAACACAAAGCATAAGGTTGGTTATACATTCTAACCTTCTCATCTTCTGTTTGTGGACTCATCTTCTTAGAAAGATGAATCCCATGTCAGAACGGTATGTTTGATGTCTTACAGTTACCAAAATTATACCTTTCTAAGATCTTATCTATTTACGTTGATTGGGATAACCCAATCAGCTTCCTTTGTCTATCTCTATAGAGTTTTATCTCTAAAAACATGAAGCTTCTCCCAGGTCCTTCATAGAGAAATTCTTACAGAGGTACGCTTTGACGCTTTGTAACATACCTAAATCATTCCCAATGATTAGGATGTCATCAAGATATAGGACTAAAAATACGACCATGCTCCCACTGGCCTTCTGATACATATGATTCTTCCGAATTCTTGAGAAAACCAGACGATATAATAATCTCGTCGAATCGAAGTTTCCAACTTCGTGAAGCTTGTTTAAGTCCTTAAATAGACTTCTTAAGCTTACATACCATACCCGAGTTTTCGCTGGACGCAAAACCTTCCGGCTGTTCCATATAGATTTCTTCATCAAGAAATCCATTTAGAAAAGCCATTTTGACATCTTGTAGTCATGATACGCAGCTATAGAAAGAAAAATCCGAATAGACTTAAGCATTGCTACTGGTGAAAAAGTTTCATCATAGTCGACGCCAGGTCGCTGCGTGTAACCTTATGCTTCCAGTCGGGCCTTGTAAGTTTCAACCTTACCGTCAGTCTCGTGTTTCCTCTTGTAAACCTATTTACAACCGATAGGAACAATTCCTTCGGGAAGCTGAACCAAGTCCTAAACTTGATTCTCATGCATTCAGTCTATCTCGATTTTCATGGTACTTTGCCATTTCACGGAGTCGATGTCCAACATCGATTCTATAGGTGAAAGGATCAGTCTCTTCTACTAAGAGAACATCTAGACTCTTTTCTTGTATCAAATACAGGCGTTCAGGAGGTCTAGATACCCTTTCTGACCTATAGAGTATGTGTGTTGAAGGTTCTTTATCTACTTGAACTTCAGGTTCCTCCGTTGGTCAATTGTTTTCAGGTTGGACTTCATCAAGTTCAACATGTCTATGATTATCACCTTCTGACAAAAATTCTACTTCTATAATTTTTGCGAAGCGAGCTACGAACATGTTTCGATGCTCGGTATCATAGAACATATATCCCATCGTATTCGAAGGATATCCGACAAACCTAAACTTTTGCCCTCGAGGCGAAAGCTTATCTTGCTGAGTCACCCTGACATAGGCAGGACAACCCCAAACCTTAATGTAACTATGATTTGGTCTCCTACCGAACCATATCTCATACGGAGTCGTATGAACAGCTTTTGAATGAATCTTATTCAAAAGATGTACATCTGTTAAAAGAGAGTAGCCCCATAAGAAATATGGCAAATCTGTGAAACTCAACATCGATCGGACCATATCCAATAAGGTCCGATTTCTCATATCAGACACTCCATTGTGTTGTGGAGTACCTGGAGGAGTATATTGAGCGAGAATCCCATTCTCCTTCATATAATCCATGAACTCACTGCTCATATATTCCCCGCTTCGATCGGATCGAAGGCATTTAATATATTGACCAGTTTATTTTTCTACTTCATGTTAGAGGCGCGATGTCCAAAACCAGAAAATGGGGCTTTGGTCATCTTACCCTGAATACACGATTCACAAGTTGGATAGGATTCAATGGTGAGATCTGGTATCAAACCATTCCTAACCAATTGGGTAAGGCGTTTAACGCCTATATGACCTAGTCGCATATGTCAAAGTTCAGTATTATTAATTACAGCTAAACTACGTTTATTAACTCCAATGTTTAAAATATCTTTTAAAGTTTTCAATGTATAATGACCATGCTTATTTGGACAACAAATGATCTGAATATTACATTTATCATACAAATACAAAGAACATTTCTTAATATTAATACGAAAGCCTTCTGTATCCAATACAAAAAAGTGATATAATATTAGCTACACATCGAGGTACAAAATAACAATCATTTAACAAAAATGTCCCTTTCAGCAAAGGGATCTCGCATACTCTCACTGCAACTGCATCCAGTGAGTCTCCACTCCCGAACCGCAACTGTATCTCTCCAGGCTTCAGTTTCCTACTTTCCTTCAATACCTGTAATGAATTACAAATGTGAATGGGACAAGCAAAATCTAAAATACAGGTAGATGTAACGGCTTCACAAGCCAAAGATATATCAATAACTTGAAAAATAAGTGTACCTGATGTCGATGCTCTCTCTCTCCTCAGCTGGGCAATATAGTCAGGACAGTTTCTTTTCCATTTCCCAACCTTGCTGCAGTGATGGCACTTGTCTTCAGAAGCCCTCTTGGGCTTTGCTATCTTTTCATATGGTTGAGGACCGAAACCCTTCTTCTTATTCCCTTTCTTCTTCTTTCCTTTGACCAAGTCTGGGAAGAAGCAGATATAGAAGTAGGTCTCGGAGGGCGAGTCGGTACTCCCTTCTTGATATCCTCTTCTACCGTGAGCAACATCCTATGCAGCTCTTGGTAGGTGCAGACAATCCCGTTCATGTTGAAGTATATCACAAACTGTCGATAAGAAGCTGGGAGCGAACCAAGAATGACACTCCTTCCGAGAATGTCATTTAGAATGAGATTATGTTGCCTCAATTGATCGATCAAATCGATCATCTGAAGAACATGTGGGCTAACAGCTTGCCCATCATCCAACCGCGCATGGAACAGTTCCATTGTGACCTTATGAACAACAACTTGTTCTTGGTTCTCAAACGATTATCTTAATCGTGTCATCATAGTATAAGCATCTGACATGCCATAATATTGTTTCTTGAATCCCGGTGAAAGCAAACTTAAGATGTATGATTTAACTTTTAAATCATCATCCTTCCAAGCTTGGAAGACTTCGCGTTTTTCCGGTGTAGCGTCCTCTGCCACAGCAAGGGGCAGTGGACCCTCAAGAACATATCCCAACTTCTCGGAATCGAGGATAATCCTCAAATCCAAATCCCAATCGGCGAAGTTATCATCGCCTTTAAGTTTGTTCGCATCAAGCATACGCGCAAACTGATTAGTGGATGGTGCCGCCATCGCAAATCTATCATATAGATCAAGAAAAACGATTAGTAGAAATTTACGCAGTTTCATATAATATCATAAGCATAAACTAGATCATGGATTTTTAATCTAAAAATGCCTCTCCCACTTAATCATGCAATATTGTAATCCTCAAACAGAATACAAAGATTTAATAATTAAATTAAATATAAATAGTGAAAAGTGGATCCCATGAATATATTTCAGCTCACAGCAGAGGCACGGTCTCGCTTACGTATATTCATCAGGTAGACAACTCATTTGTCAATCACACACTAGTGACTCCTGGGTTTCCGATCCTGGTCTTTTCTCGTTGTCGCTGCTAAGGCAGGCCCACAAGGAGACGTACTAAGGTTAAATCATCAATGAATAACTCAAGTTACTTGCGTAACCCTGATAGCTAGGGCACGTTCAGGATTCCGCTTTCGCTTGAATTTATTTAGTATCTAATATACATCCGTATAAATAAATCTCTATCGGCTACATCCTCACAGTAGAGGCACGGTCTCGGATCTAGTCGCGGAGAAATAGTCATAAACCATATTGATAAGACGGACCACATAACATGCATCAAATACATAATTACATTTAAACCTTATTAATTAGGGATTTTCCGCTAAGTGCCATACACCCTAATCTAATCAAATTAGATTATAACATGCATGTATAAAGTTAAGAAAACATTATTAAACATTGAATTAAAGGGCTAATCATATTAGGGGGCCTAGAATCAGACTCGCTCTGATACCATTTTGAAGGGACAAATGAAAAGTGGATCCCATGAATATATTTCAGCTCACAGCAGAGGCACGGTCTCGCTTACGTATATTCATCAGGTAGACAACTCATTTGTCAATCACACACTAGTGACTCCTGGGTTTCCGATCCTGGTCTTTTCTCGTTGTCGCTGCTAAGGCAGGCCCACAAGGAGACGTACTAAGGTTAAACTCATCAATGAATAACTCAAGTTACTTGCGTAACCCTGATAGCTAGGGCACGTTCAGGATTCCGCTTTCGCTTGAATTTATTTAGTATCTAATATACATCCGGTATAAATAAATCTCTATCGGCTACATCCTCACAGTAGAGGCACGGTCTCGGATCTAGTCGCGGAGAAATAGTCAAAAACCATATTGATAAGACGGACCACATAACATGCATCAAATACATAATTACATTTAAACCTTATTAATTAGGGATTTTCCGCTAAATGCCATACACCCTAAATCTAATCAAATTAGATTATAACATGCATGTATAAAGTTAAGAAAACATTATTAAACATTGAATTAAAGGGCTAATCATATTAGGGGGCCTAGAATCAGACTCGCTCTGATACCATTTTGAAGGGATTTTATGGGCGGAAAACGGTGACGCAGCGGAATAGTGGAAAATCAAAATTTTCTGATTTCAAAACTTTTTCTCGGATTAATCAAATAAACTTATTTATTTAATTATCCAATTATCAAATTATGAAATATTACACAACAAATCTTATTTTTATGTAATTACCGAATTACCCCTAAACATTACATTTTGTTCATTTTAATCCGAAATTGTTCGAAATGAGTTTGGATGATTCGAAATCATTTCTAAGATGATTTTAACATGTCATACACATCAAAAAATCAAATTGCAACATGAACCCAAATTTTGCCCAAATTACCGTGAGCCCCTATATGTGTCCAAAGTGTGCATTTTGCATTTTCAATGTTCAAAACACATCCAAATGAAATCCAATCAACATAATATTTTTTATGTATCATATACACATCCAAATACACAACATAAATGAAAAGCCCCAAATTTGAAAGTGGTCTCAAACCCTAATTTTTCAATTTCTTCAATTTGGACAAATTAGACCAAATTTGTTAAATCCAATACTCCATTAAAATCAAGCCTCACCACAATGAAACAACTATAGAACAAATCTAGGTCATTTAAGAGTGGGTCAATAACTCTATATTAGCAACAAGTTTTCAAAACTATCAAAAGAATGCTTGTTAACAAATTAGAAGCATTCTATGATCTTTTATACATGCTCAACCCATTCCAAAACTTCCATCCTCCAAAAATACAAAGAATAAAGAATATAAAAACATAATAACATCACAAGATGAAGCCCGCAACAAGATGAATATTTTTCTCTCTAATGGAAGATTGGAAATACTTACTTAAATCCAAGCATTTTCTTTGTTTTTCTTTCTTTTGTCTCAAGCTTCTTTTTCTTTCTTTTAATGGAGTTTTGGTAAAGGTTTTAACTTGAATGAAACCCTAAATGAAAACAAATCAATTTATACCTCCAAAATAAGCACATGGCCGAATTTGGTAGCTTATAAAATATCATGATATTTTAAATTTTTGTTTCATTTAATGCCTTTTAACAACTTGTATTTTTAATCATCAAACAATTTAATGAATTAAAGTAAGTCAACAAAATCAACTCAAGTCATTAAATATATCTCTTGGATATTAAATATATGTATTATATTTATATTAAATATTAAATATTAAATATTAAATACATATATATACTTATGATATTAGTCAAATATCTTAATTTTACATTAATTAATGTATATTTGAATTAATCCATCATTAAATGCAAATACACAAAAATTAAGGAAATGACTATCGGGTCCCTAAACATGTATTTTTCGTTTAACCTTTAAACAATTTTATAAATAATCAATATTATTTATAAATGTTGCCCTAGTGCTCTACGAGTATATTTTATTAGTGGGACTCTCTAGATTTAGGCATATCCATCATGAAATCTAATTTCGTGTCCATAATTTATCCACCCGTAAATTATGACGATCACGGATAAACTCGGTGAATCATACAGGTCGAGGTCATGGAAAATGTATAAATCCTCCGTCACAAGTATCCGGATATATCCAAGAGATATAGATGTAAAAGTCAAATCTCTATATGGATTATCTCGTCGACGTCTCTATTAGCAATCTCAAAAAGAACATTTAGAACTGGCTTTTATTTGATTGCTAATCATATAGACTACCTATGCTCTGATACACAGAACTGACGGATCCTATCTCGATACACACTGGACGCCCTGAGGATCTATCTACACCCAACGAACAAGCGGAGGTCTGATCTTTATAGATCGGTGACATGACTGCCATCTAAGTGTAGAAGATGTCTCATGTGCCCACAGTGGCATCTCAACTCTAAGAATCACAAGTGCTACTCAGCCCGATAAGATTCTTATTGACGTTGGTGTATCATTCATTAAGAATCTTCGGTGAGTCGTTCAGTGTTTATCCGCTATAAACACCTACACGTCTATACTAGTCTCCAAGACTTATGGTTCATTGAGAAACCAATTGAATCATATATTCCAGTATATGACATGTACTGGTCTCAATGGGTTTACTATACTGACCAAGTAGTGTAAACATTGACCAAGAATAGTCTGAGAATTACAACGTCATGATACTACTCAATGTCAGTTGTGACGCTTTTGCAACAACACCATGACTAGTCATTACGTCTTTACCATATTAAAAAATATATTATATTATAGAAACTGCATATATTATTCATAATAATAACATTTTACAGTAGTATTCATAAAGAAATACAATCGGGAATTAGCGCTCTGAGCACCAACCCCAACAATTATTAGACAATCTAATTATATTAGGTTTGCAATAGTTAATCGAGCTAGCACGGGGACCAAATGGACCTACAATTGCGAGCTCCAATAATTCGGAAATATTAATTAAACCCTTTAATCAAATATTACAAATTATTAACTCCGTGTTATTTCACTGAAAACTCGAAGTTGAACTCATGTTACCTTAGATGGAAAATATAAGCCGAACAACTTCGATGTCCATTGATATAGTCACTACATATGGATATAGCTCTTCATGAATATCTCATAAATAGAGCCGGGTCATAAGTCTGTTATACCCCTATAAATATTTTATCTCTTAAGCACCATTGATTCTATAATGAACAATTAACCCATAACAATTATGAATATTTAAAACTTTCTATTCGTAATAGAAAATTTGAGCGTTCAAATTGTTCAAGTCTCGAATCAATTCGTAAAAGAGATATTTTTCTGCTTCTCGAAAGAATGAGTGAATTACATATCTATGTAGAATGAGGATAGTCTTCAGGTAGCTTATGTTGAACTGTTTAATGAGATTTTAGCTATCAATAAGACGAACATAGAGGCTAGTAAGAGGCTGTAGAGCTGGAAAAGAATGAAGCTCAAGCTATGTTTGAATACAACCTTGTGATGATTGATGATCTCGATGAGAGGAATACAGGTCTATTTGATAGAATCGAAACCTTAGAAACTGAACTTGAAGATACTAGAACCCATTTGTCTGTATTTTCTAGTGGGAATAGAAAAACTAGATCGCATATTAAGGATTAGCTTTAAGTCTAATTGTGATAAGACGTCATCGTCTAGAACTGTGTTTGTCCCTCCTAAACATGACTTAGGCAAGAAGCTTATTGAGTGCAGTCATATGATTCCTCATGATGTTCCTCGTCATATGACACATCCTCAATCTAGAGGTGTTGTGGGTAAACCTCGCTCTCATCCGAGGTTTGTGCCTGTTTGCCATCATTGTGGCAACGCATGACATATTAGGCTTAAGTGCTTTATGTTGCATAAACATAATAAAAGGCCTAAAAGTGTGTCATATAGATTTGATTATTCAAATCTAGTGTCTCAAGTTTATGCACTAGCTAAACAGACACAATTCCTTAGTGAGAAACTTGCTGTTTTGACTAGGAATTCTCAAGTGGAAGAGATTCCTAAGACAGTTTGGCTGTGGAAGTAAGATGACTTCCCATCTATTTCTGAATGCCTTGTTCCTGAAAGGAATGATGTGAGTTCACTTCCGTGTAACTCTTCTTAGAAGTAGCATTTATTTTCCCATTGTATATGTTTGTGCGTGCGTTTTATATTTCTGCACATTTATTTTTTATTGCATATATGTGTGTGTGTTGTTCTTTGTTATTTATCCATTGGTATATAGGATGGAAACCCGGACATAAATTTCATAGCCAATTTCGAATGAACTGTAGTATGATCTGCACTCGAGATACAACTCCACGTATCATTGGATATTGACAAGCCTTGGTGTGACTTTATATTTTTTTGTGGGTGTTAAAACTGAAAAAAAAAATGAAAATGACCAAAAATATTTGCTGGCTTGTTAGAGCATGAAAAGCTTGTTGCATGTGATCCTGGTATGTATGATATATGTTTATGCATGTGTAATATGATTTTATTTTTCTTAATGCTCTATATGCATAAATGTATAAAAACCCTTGATATATATTGTGTTTGCATTTCACATACACGTTTTTATTTGTAAAGAGGCTTGGTCGAATGTATGAGGTTTTGGATGGCAATCTAATCTCTAACATTTCGTGCTCAATAAATAGGGTGACCTTTGACTAGATGATCTTGTGCTATCCCCCTGTAAAAATTAAAAAAAAATTACATGAGTCTCAAGTGCAAAAGATCTAATGGGCCAAATTCAAAAGTTAAGGGCAAAAACCCTTCACTCGACAGAGTTTTTATTATGAGCTCATCTTATTTGTGGGAGACTGTTATAGCATGCAACCAATGTTGCTTATTTTCAGGTCCTAGTGGTGTGGGTTGAACATTTATTTTGTGGACTTGGTTTGTTAAAAGATAGGATTTTGTTGGCTGTGTCCCGCTCATAAAATAAGGTCTTAAGCCTTGATTCTTTGTGCACTTATTTTTCACTCAAGTACTTGTTATGCTTTGGTGTTTATGTCATATACATATGTGTAATATTTAGCACAATCTAAAGTGATGCATATTATTTCATGTCATAAACAGCTTATTACCAATTGGGTATCATTATACTTGCTTGAAGTGTTGTTTTAGTCCATTTTGATTTTTTTCCTCGGTGTGTGCTTGTGTGTGCTTCATGTTATTGCATACCATTTATTTTGCGGAATATTTCTGAGTCTTGTTTTTACTTCCCTGGTGTTATTTTTACTATCTGAATGGGCATGTTAGAGAGGGGAAGTAAGTCCTATTTGCATATACTCTTTCATGTGTTGTTTATCCTGGTACCTTCACCCTTTGTCATTTCGTGACAAAAAGAGGGAGAGTAGTAGTATATGGGAGTCATAGAATATCTATTTGATATCTCTGTTTTAAGGGGAGTAAGATTAAGGGAGCGTAAGATATCTACTATGTACTTATACATATGTACTATCTATTTATATACATATGAGTTTTATCGCTGCTTTATCTGTTCTTTATAATCTCTGTGCTTTTCACGGTATGTTTTTGTTTGTGGATGTTTCAAGTAAGCAGATTTGGTAGCTGTGGTGGCACTAATTTCAAGACTACTTCGTTAGGTATTAGATCGAGTGTTATTGTAATAATTCACTGTCTTGATGGTAGGTAGTTAGCTATTTTCATTTTTGGGACTTTTACCGTAGTATTTGTATTAGGTAGTATTTTATCACGGAATACCAAATGGGGAGATTGTTAGTTCCATTTTTATTGACAATGTCTGTAACAAAACAAGTTCGATTGAGTTGTAATAAGTCTTGAAGAACTTAGAGCAATTAGACTGGTATTTGGCCAAACTGGAGAAAATTCATTAGTGATACGTTCGTTGAAGCGTTCGAACGTGTGATTTTAATGGCACGTTCGCTGTTGGGTTCGAACGAAATATTCCAGAGAGCAAACGTTCGTGGTGCGTTCGAGTAAGTGTTCGAATGAAATATTCCAAAGAGTAAAGGTTCGGGGTGTGTTCGAGTAAGCGTTCGAACGAACCTTTCCAGAGAGCACGCATTTGTGTCGCGTTCGAGTGGCGTTCGAAGGCCCATGCGAAACTGAGTTATTTTGGACGTATTTTTAATCTAATTTGGTATTGGGAAGCCTCTCTTTTTACCCTACCTATATAAAGAACATATAGCCACATTCCCCAATGGTTGAAAATATATTCTCTCAAAGTTGCAAACCTTCATAGATTTTCAACCTATCCTTTTCTCACCTTGAAGACTTCATTGTTTTCCTTATCTTCGCTTTTGTGGTGAGATTGATCTTTGTCAAACCAACAACATAAATCAAAACTCAATTTCCTAAACCTTCAGAGTTCTCAAGGAGGAAGATTGGCAGTCGGAGTTCCGATGTTCAGAGTTGCAGAGTTGATTAACTCAAAAACTTTACAGGTTCTGAAGAAAACCATGGGATATGAGCTCGAGGAGTTCTTCGGGTTCTTGCAGTCTAGATGTATTAGAGTCAGTGGAGTTGCCACCATAAGTCTTTTACCATCATTGTAAGTTTTTCTCTTTATAGTGGATTTGGGCTGGTAGCCGAGATACTTGGAGTAGTTTTTTTCTCACATGAGTTTTCCACTTCGTAAACAAACTACTGTGTTGATTTATGTGATTGAATTTTTTTCTGCATTGATTTGATATTTTACATTGATAAATTACTACTGTTAGAATTAATGGTGCTTGTTAGGAAATCCATAGTTGCAATAGTTAGGACTTGTCTTGATTATTATGATAAATTTCGCATAGGATCAGAACCTATGATAAATACGAACTTTCAAAGGAAAATAACATTGGTTTAGGAGCAGTGTTTAAAGATTCATGAGGAAATTTGGTGGCTGCTGGAGCTAAGAAGGTTCGGTATATCAATGATTTTGAAATTGCAGAAGCATATGCCATCGTATTTGGTGTACAATGTGCGCTTAAAGCCAGTCTCACTCTGGTAATAATTGAATTTGATATGGTTAATCTCATCAATAGTACAACCACTAGTAATAAGGAGATAAATTATATTATTTTAGATTATTTCAAATATTAAGGATGCAATTGGAAATCCACTCATGTTTAGAATTCAATTTAGATCCCGGGCATGTAATGTTTCGGCTCATGATTTGGCCAAATTGACTTGTATAAAGGAAGTCTTGGTTTCTGGATGACTTTCCCTCAATTATCATTTGTAATCTTTCTTGTTAATTAATTACTTTCTTCTTAAAAAAAAAACACCAAGGAATTTTTTAGTATAGATGAAGTTATATATTAACTTATATAAAGGGACAATAAAATATATAATTAATTCAACATGATTGATTTTATTTTATTTGAAATATGAATTTCATTCATAAATAAAACACTATAAGGGTGTAAATACATTGCCATATAAATCGATAACAATACTTAGGAAACCAGACCAAAACTCAAGCTAGTAAGGAGACATCATGATAATATAAATTCTATGTATTTCGTACTCCTCATATCCAATCAAAACTTAAATTCACACCTAAATCTATTATGGACCTAGAGGAATAACATATTCGGTCTAATTTTCAACCTCTCAATAGGAATTGGTGAGTACAAACTTTAATGTTATAAGTAGAATAACACAATACACAAAGAAGATCATAGGTCCATTATAATAATAAAATAAATTCATCACAAATCAACATATCATAAATCTATAAAATATTCTTCTATCATTTTCAGATCTATCAGATAAAGTCCCACAAATCATTTTTTTGTTGTCGAAACACCTTATGTACCTGCACAAAGATAGGAAATCATATAAAAACACAAAATACCAATACAAATTGAAAACTAGTTAAAAAATTATAAATGGACAGTGAGTGAGAGTGGGAGTTGTAAATGTGAATTTAATAAGGTAGAGTTACATGTTTTGATTTTGAAAAAGTTGTTACAAAATTAATTGGGGAGTTACAAGTTTTATTTGTAAGGAGATGTTACAAGTTTTGTTTTGTTAGGGAATTATACTTTAGCTTTGGCACTTCATCCCATAATGGGAAGATACAACACCAAACTTTTATTATAAAGTGTTATATTGTGAAGTGGATTTGGACCCCAAGGGGCACCCACTTTTGTGGAAGGGTAAGGAGCTAGGTCAAAGTTAGTCCTCCACAAACACACGCGTTGTCGCCGCCGTCGGTCGGTCGGCTCAGTTCGGCACTGGTGCGAGTGTATATATATTTTTTTGGAGAAAATACTTTTAAATATTTTTTTCAAAAATAATAAAATAAACTGTAAAATTTTTAGCCCTTTAATTTTCTATAACACGTTTTAAATGAAAAAACAGCTTATACATTGAATTTTGTTATTATGCCAGCGTTTGTCAATAATATTTATGTTAAATTCTTTTGTAAAACGTATCAAACTTTTTCTATAAATTACTTTCCCAACATCTGTAAATTAATTTCTCAAGGTTTAAAAAAAAAAATTAAATGTCCAATATTCAAACCTTTTCCTATATATACATAATGTTTTTGTTGAAAAAAATATAGAGCATATGCGATAGGAAAAAAAAAGAAACAAAAATCGAGAGCCACAAAAACATAGAGGTTTTTTTTTTTCTTTTTTGCGTAGAGCTTGTTCCTTCACAAGCCAAGAAACAAAGAGCTTGTTTCTTGCGCTTTTTTTTGATACCAAGCATAATTTTGATATTTGAGTGTGAGCATACCAATCGAATATTTGTGTTAACCGATTGAGACAAAGATTTGCTGGGCTATTTTATCCCGGGGATGTCGGTGCTGATTTCTGCTAGCTCAATTTCTTGGGCAAAGTCACGAAACGTCTTAAAGAGAGTGACCTAGTTTGCGACTCATCCCAGTCTGATTTATTTTTCCTGATGAACAGTAATAGTAATCTGACTTGCAATCTATTTCTATAATTTTAAGACAATTGATATATGCCATGTCTGCTTCTGCTACTACTGCCATGAACACTATTGCCTTTGATTCTGCTACTATTGATTTGAAAAACCATTTCGGTTTCAAGGATTTTATTTTAAACGTTGAGATTAGAAATGATGTTTTTCCTCACTATTAAAAAATTAGCAAACTATTGTATGTCTGAAAAAATCAAATTTTCTGATGATCCTACAGTAGTCCAAATTAGGGAGCATGAAAATTGGGAAGATAATGATTTTATATGCAAAAAATATATACTTAATGGTTTGTCTGATGAATTGTGTGATATATAGAGTTCTAGGAAAACTGCTAAGGATGTTTGGGATGCCCTTCAGAACAAATATGATACTGAAGAGGTGTTGGACAATTATGACTCATAGCATCACTATTTGTACAGAACATTGTGTTGTTGTACAAATTAACTATGTGACAAAGGAAATTGCTCTTTTATCATTTGTAATTGGATTACCAAGATACATAAATGATAAAAGTCCTTATGATTAGTTCCGGATTGAGATGATATGAGACAGTATCAATCCACCAAGGTTTAATCATTAAATATCCATAGTCGTAGTATTATCGAGATTGGACATCGATAATGCGGAATAGACTAGTATTGCACTTGTGCGCGTTGTGGGAGCATAACAACATAGTTCTCATATATTTAAGTATTGGATACTTATGCAAGTGTAATAGGAGGTTGTGTTTACCGATGGTACGGAAACAGCTTCGCTCTGGATAGACCCCTCAGAATTCCATTGGTAGTATGACTATGTGTCTATGGAAGTCCGAATCAGGGTAGGTGTATTTGGTCTTAACCTGAGACTTGCATCGCTAATACTTGCGACAATCAATATACTTTGGTTTTGGTCGTCCAGGGCTTTAACAGGTTCTGTGTACGCTTCTTCTGGGTATATTGAGAATCGTAATGTATTGGGTGTGATGTCAAGATGGAAGTATCACTTCAGTCATATGGAGATGATGGTCACGTAGGATACTGAACTGGTGCTCTTATATGATGCAGCTATTGGGATAATATGACTAGGTCATGTTTATCTGATTATATAGACTAGTTACCAGAGATCCGATATGTGTTTCGTACGGGGCAGACACAATTCCAGCCTCAGGCCTTGCATGTGTCATCCGATACTGGATCGCAATACGCAATACCATGTATACTATGCCTGATAAAGATTAAAATATTCCTTTAAGAATATTTCTGGAGAATTGGGTCGGCACAGTGCTTTGCTAGAAGCCAACTATAGGCATTGCATTTTTGCATATTAGCCCGATGATGAGTCTCGTATGGAGACACTACCTCTTTAATTGTGAAAGCCGCGGGAAACGGACGTTGGAAGGGTAAAGTTGGAAATTAGCATTTTGTCAGATTTAACTCGCTTGTTTCGCTTCGGGTTCGCTTGTTGGACCTCTGTTTTAAAACACACCAAACCCAAAATCACAAATTAAATAATTAAAACATTTAAAATACATGTCACTAATTAAATTAAAACCAATTAAATTAAATTAAATTAAATCACATTCACCAATTAAATTAAACTTGAAATTAAATTAAAATCTAATTAAATTAAATTCCTAATTTAAATAAAACACATTCCTAATTTAATTAAATCACCTACCATTTAAATAAATCATATCCTTAACTAAAAAGAATAAATCAAATCACTTCCCTTAATTAAAAGATTTCCTTATCACATACTAAATTAAAAGATATCCCCAATTAATACACAAATCCTATTCCTTCCCAACAAGGTAAATCCCCTCCCTTGGCCTATAAAAATAACCCCTCTCCACACATTCAAAACCCTGGCTGGCAGATTCACACAAAAAATACAAAAATAATAACCATAAACCTGCCTTCAGCACATAGCCATCACGCCACCAGCACACACTACACAACCGCCAAACGAACAGCCCTCACCTCTTCAATCAACTGCTCCTAACGCACCTACCATGACCCATTCAGCCCTCACGTGAAGCCCACAACGCCACCTAGCCTTTACTACCTTCACGCATAGCCTTTTCACACCTAGCCACGTAACAACCCCTTGCTTCACGCCTCACCTCACAAAATAGCAGCTAGCCTCACGCCCATTCACGCCACAAAGCCTCTCCACAACAGCCCAATTCTCGCCCACAAACTGCCTTCCTTCACGCACGTAAACTACCATCCATTCACGTCCTCAACATAGCCCAAATATTGCCCTCTTTCACAGCCCATATACGGCATGCATAAATACCCCTTAAACCACGCCAAAACAGTCCCAAAACACCCTCAAATAAACCTTATTCACAACCTTAAAGTCGTGCAAAATATCCCCAAAAAGCAGCCCCAATTGTGCGCCCAAGTCAGCCCTGAAAACGGCTTCACTGCACTAGTGAACTGCCGAGTTTAGCTTACTGTTCTGGTCAGTATTTGCTGCGACTTTAGCCCATAAAACAACCCTAAAATCGCCTAGAAAACCCCCCAAAAACCTCCATAAAGTTTCCCTAAAAAACCCTCAAAACAGCAGCTCCATTAGCCTTCAAAATCACTCAAAACAGTCCACTAAATCACCAAGACAGTGACCTGAAACGTAGCAGCGAAACAGCAGTGAAACGGACTTGAAACAGCAGCCCGAACATTAAAGCAGCAAGGAAAGACATTGAGTAGACAAATCGGAAAAGCATCGGATCAATCTCCCTTCCAACGGACGTGTAACGCCCTTTCTTAGACGACAAAAGAGGTTAGACCTGAGGGCACCCTTTTTACTTATCTTCTTTATTTTTGTTTATTTATTTGATATATAATTGCATGAGAGTCGTTTGAGGCATGATGTGATTGTTGATGAGCGGGATATGTGTTCCCTTTTGTGGTATATCGGATGGAAACCCGGACATAAATTCCATAGCCGATTTCGAATAGACGGTAATATGGTCTGCACTCGGGATACAATGCCACGTACCACTTAAGATACACATATCTCGTCTCATCCAAATTTGTATTTGAGCATGTTATAGTCTTTAGGTTATATGTTTATTATTTAAAGCATGGTTTAATTTAGTTTGTTATTTATTTGTTAAAGCATGTTTAGGTTGTTCATTATGCATGTTCTTAGTTTATGATGTGTTTGGGTAATGATTTATACATGTTGATTTAATGGTTCAATATGCTTGTTGTGTTACATTGCGTGAAATTATTTGGATGAAAGCATGTTAGATCTAAGTACCCTTGAGCATGAATGATGAATAGATTCGGTTAGTTTATTGCATAAATTATATCATCACAAGTGACATAAGTAAGGGACCATTCCGAACCCAACGGTTTGAGGTCTTCCCTTGCGAGGGGTGAGTGCGGCCTTAAATCTTTGTCCCGGTTCACACCGGGTGGCGACTCCATGTTATTTCGTACTTCCCAACTAGGCCGCGAGCCTAGAACAGCGTCGTCAAGTTCTGTTGTCTACAGTCTGGCGACTCCACTGGGGATATTTTGAATCGGCCCCGAAATCATGTCTTGTGATGTTTATGATTTGTGCTTTAGTTAATCGTTTCTATAGTGAGTTGAAAGGGGTGTAATCAAAGGTATTGTTAAGGCTAGGTAACGGTTCGATGTCTTCCTTCACTCACTACCTTTTTATAAGGAAAAGCTGTGAAGACACCGAGATAATCATTACTTGTAGCTCGTTGTGACAAACTAGTTTGGAGGACTCGTTGTTTATTCCTGACACCAAACGATAAGAGCCTAAGGGGCTTAGGTACTTAACAGAGCCTCGCTCCACCCTCCCTCTGGGGAATCTACAACGGGAAATCCATTCGACAGTTAGTCACACACCATAACTTGTTGGCACGTACCGTAAGGTATAAAAAAGGTGCACTCACTTGGTCGCTCGAACCCTTGAGTGGGGAGTCCTAGTTGTGGGTAATCCTTCGTCAAATGAAAGCCTTTGTCCACACTCCCGTAAACCCACATGTGAACCATAGTTGTATGACCTATTGGGGCCACCCTTTATGCTTTTGATAACCCCATGCATATTATGTCTCATACATCCCATGCATCTCATGCATACATGCATCATGTTAAACCTCGTGTCTTAAAATCCATCATAGATATCCGTTGGGTTAGGAAAAAAAAGACTTGTCAAAGAAGAGTTTAGCAAACATGGATATCGTGGAAAAGGAAACTGAGGAACAGAGAACTTTAGTGCAATGATAGAAAGACCATTGAGGGGGCCTTCAAAAAAAAGAAAAAAAATTGTTGTTTGTTTTTAGTCTTTGATAGTTAGACATAAGTCTGATGATGAAATTGATTGCTTTAAGGTGAAACCTTAGAAACGATAAACTCTTGATGTACTTTTATCTGATACTTTGAGTGATTGATCTATGATAGACTCGTAAGCACTTCACTATAGGTTCTTAGCGGTGAAAACCTGAGTAGTTGGCAAAGTGACTAGTTGAAGAAATTGTAGGTCGGTGAATGACCGTTTGCTTAGATGTCTATCTTGATTTTCTTATGTTATGATGTGTGGTATGGTTGAAAATGAAAGAAAAGTCTCTAAAGAAAAGAATTAAACCACCTATAACCAATAAGCGTGAAGCTACCCATGGGTGAGTATTAGGACCACCATGAGGAGAAATGCTACCTTAAAGGGTAGGTGTGTTGAAAAAAAAAAAAGAAAAAGAAAAAAAAAGAAAAAAGAAGTTCAAAATAAAAAGAAAAAAAGAAAGAGATAAAAGAGAAAGAAAACCATACCACATTGAGCACAAAAAAAGCAATTGCAGGCATAATTGAGACATCTAGGTTGGTTTGACCCATCGATCCCAATTATTGACGAAATCATTGAGTTAGCTTACCTGGGGATGAATCTGCGAAGGAACCTTTGCACACACACACTTTGAGTCTGGCATAGATCATTTATTCAAAGACTTGGATTTGAGTTGCATTGAGTGTTTTGAAGGTTCTCTGGTTTCATTACTGAGCATTCTTTGAGGACAATGATATGTATAACTATTGGGACCATTTCGTAGAATGTGATATAGCATGATGATATGGAAAGCCCCACCATGTGGTTCATCTTGATCAAGCACAAAACAGCAGAGAGCAGAAAGCTAAATCAAGACTGAGGGCGACCAGTCTACTACATCGTGAATCAGGGACATAACCAGATATTGGGTCATGAGACTAGAGAGAAGGCCGAGCAATCACCTGGAGAACTGGCGGAAAACCTAACCCAGCAGGATAGGAAAATCATTCATGCATGCATGCATACACGTAACATATTTTGCATTCTTTTTTGTGTTTGTTTTGTTTTTCACAGGTTTCAAAGAAGAAAAAGAGAAAGCGGGAAAGACAAGCCAACCAGAATCATCAACATACGAGTAGTAGTTTTGGGGATGAGTCCCAGGGCTGAGGCCCATATCAGTATCAGCATGGGGGGCGAGGCCCACATCAGTATCCGTTTGGGGCGAAGCCCATATCAGTATCAGCATGGGGCGAGGCCCACATTAGAGTCAGCATGAGGGCAAGGCCCATATCAGTATTCGTTTGGGGATGAGTCCCGAGGTTGAGGCCCACATCAATATCCGTTTGGGGCGAGGCCCACATCAGTTTGGGGCGAGGCCCACGTCAGTATCAGTTTTGGGGCAAGGCCCACATCAGTTTCAGTTTTGGGACGAAGCCCACATCAGTATCAACTCAAGGCCGAGGCCCACCTTATCAGAATTTGGAATGAACCCAGGGAATGAATCCCAGGGCCGAGGCCCACGTCGTCAGAATTTGGAAAGAATCCAGGGAATGAATCCCAGGGCCGAGGCCCACATCTTCAGAATTTGGAATGAATCCCAGGACCGAGGCCCACGTCTTCAGAATTTGGAATGAATCCCAGGGCCGAGGCCCATGTCTTCAGAATTTGGAATGAATCCCAGGGCCGAGGCCCACATCAGCATCAGTTTAGGGCGAGACCCACATCTGTTGGGGTTTTAGGGGCTGAATCCGGTAACGCAGCGGAAGCGGCGGAAGATCGTATCTTCCGATTTCAAAACTTTTTCTCGGATTAATTAAATAAACATATTTATTTAATTATCCAATAATCAAATTATGAAATAAAATTCAATAAATCATATTTAGGTGAATTACCAAATTACCCTTACTTTGGTATTTTGTCCATTTTAGTCCGAAATTGATCTAATCAATTTTGAATGATTCTAAATCATTTCTAAGATGAATTAGCATGTTCAAAACATCAAAACACCAAAAGCAACCAAATCCCCAAAATTCTTCATCAAGGCGAATGCACTACATTAGTGCCATTTTGTGCACTTTGTCATTTCATGCATCAAAACACATCAAGATGTAATCCAATGAACATGAAACTTTATATGAATCATATACACATCCAAATACACAACATATATGAAAACCCCCAAATTTGGAATTGGTCATGAACCCTAATTTTTCAATTTCTTCAAATTGGACAAATTAGACCAAATTGGTTAAATCCAACACTTCAATCATGTTTCTTCCATCCAATCAAAGTCTCAACACAATGAAACAACTCAAGATCAAATCTAGGTCATCTAAGAGTGGGTCAACAACTCTAGATTAGCAACAAGGTTTCCAAAACCATAAAAGAATACTTATAACTACACTAGTCACAAGCTTTCTCCATTATACATGCTCAACACTTTCACCAAACTTTTATCCATCAAAAACACAAAGAATAAAGAAAGGAATAACTTAAGAACATCATATGTTATAGCCTAGATCATAAGGAACAATTTCTTATCTAATAGTAAGTTGGTAAAACTTACTAAATCCAAGCTTTTCTTTAGTTTTTCCTTTTCTTCTTCACTTGCTTCCTTGGTTTTTCTTTAATGGAGTTTGTGTCAAGTGAATTAGGTTATCAAATGAAAGTGAAATGAAAACTATAAATACTTGCTACACTTTTAGCCTTGGCCGAAATTGGCCAAGCCAAATGCAAGAATAATAATTTCAATTTCATTTCACCTTTTATCTTATCAACTTTAATAAATATCTAAAAACACTTTAAAGATATTAATACAAAGTCAACAAAGGCAACAAGAGAAATATAACCCTTATATTCTTAAGGTATTGGCCGAAATTTAAAAGAAATAAAGGAAAAAGATATTTTCATTTTTCAAACAATTTTGAACAAATATCTTAAGAAGTCAAAATCAATTTGACAACCTTTTCCTTTAATGTATAAGTCAACAATTGCAACTTATAATCACTTCCTAACTTTATCATTTAATGATATATTAATATTTTAATTATATTAATCATTTAACAATTAAATAATTAAATAATTAATTAAATACAAATATATCAAATATATGTATTATATTTACTTAAATATCTCAAATACATATATTGAAGATATATGTCAAATACCTTTATTTGACTATTTATTAATGTGTATTTAATAATATCATATATTAAATACAAATACACATTAATTAGGAAATGACGGTTCGGCCCGTTCGCATGTATTTTTCGTTTAACGATTAAACGATTTATAAATAATCATCATTATTCATAAATGTTGCTCTAGTGCTCTACGAGTATGTTTCATTATTGAGACTCTCTAGATTCAGGTATATCCGTCACGAAATCCAATTTCATGTGCATAATCTATCCACCCGTAGATTATGACGATCACGGATAAACTAGCTGAATCATACAGGTCGAGGTCATTGCATACGTATAATCCCTCCGTCACAGATATCCGGATAATACCAGAGATATAGATGTAAACGTCAAATCTCTATAGGTATTATCCCGCCGACGTATATATTAGCAATCTCTAAATAACATCGGAACTTACTTCCGATGTATACTGTGGCCACAGATTTAACAGACTGCTAAATATATATGGACTACCTATGCTCTGTACACAGAACTGACGGATCCTATCTTGACACACACAGGATATCCTGAGGATCGATCCACACCCACGAACATGCGGAGGTCTGATCTAAATAGATCGGTGACGTGACTGCCATCTAAGTGTGGAGGATGTCTCATACATCCACAGTGGTGTCTCAAGTCAAGGACCACTATGCTACTCAACCCGAGAAGATTCTTATTGACGTTGGTGTACCATCCATTAAGAATCTTCGGTGAGCCGTTCAGTGTTTATCCACTATAAACACCTACACGTCTATACGAGTCTCCATAGACTCATGGTTCATTGGGATAAACCATCGGACCAAGTCTCGATATACGACATATACTGGTCTCAACGGATTTGACTAACCGACCCGTGTTAGCAAATCTTGACCAGGAACTATGTTGATAATATACATATAGCAGTGACAATTCCTAATGTCAATTACAAACTAACTTTGTAACTGTGTACTGCATTATATATTATCGGGCCTTTGTCTAATAGATACATATCATAAACCACATTTAGTTTCAATCTAATCGTAATCAGATCGAATACGTATATAAGAACAAGAGGTGCAACCATAAATAAGTAATATTATGGAATAAGGGGATGTTCGTATTCATGAATCAGACATAAATACGGTCTGGATTGGCGCTCTGAGCACCAACCCCAACAATTTCTCCCACTTGCTCTAGTGCCAATCCACGGTATATATACAGTCTCAATGTGATCATATGCACATGGCCCTCAAAAGCTCACCCAGTACTTAAGAGGTAGGCAACAAAAACAAGTCCGCTATGACATATTGAGTTTGTCAAACAAACTCCATCGTTCCCATATTCAGCATCATTCATATTTTGTAGAATCTAGATTATACATTAATATGACTCTGATGTTACATCAGTATTGTGCTACAGCTACTGAGTTATCCAAGTATTTAAGGATCAAATCCAAAATACTATGAAGACAACCGCAAGCACAATAACAATTCAAAAACTTCTAATTTAAAATGTCACTATGCAACTTCAAAGTCAATACTTCAAAAGTTGCATTTGATTCCCCTAAATAGTAGAATCCTTCGTGACACTCCCACTGTATTATTTGTGACTCTTTATGACGTAGACTGTCTAACGTCATAATTAGTCTCAAAACTAATATGACCCTAATGGTTGCAGACTGTATTCTCCATGAATTAGAAACTCGTTCTTAATATCTCAAAGATCACAAAGAACGTGTTTCAAGATCACATAATGGGCT
>SKCR01048945.1:0-54969 GCA_019454045.1 Zanthoxylum bungeanum
ATTTCGACCATGGAGGAGTTATGAAAGAGGAAAAATAATTTTTCACTTTATATACAAGGCTTAGACGAAATTAGGGGGATGGTCAATTTGGTATTTGTAATTCATTTAATCAAATTAAAGAATTCAAATTCAATTGATAACATTTATCTTAAATGCAAAAAAGTCAAAATTTTACACTATAATCATTTCCTAATAAAAATATCACCTTAGATATTTATATTTTAATTACTTTAATTATTTAACAATTAAATAAATAAATAATTACTTAAATACAAATATCTAAATATATGTTTCATATTTACTTTAAATAATCAAAATACATATATTTGTGATATATGTCAAGTATCTTATTTGACAATTAATTAATGTGTATTTAATAAAATTATATATTAAATATAAATACACATTAATTAGGAAATACCTGAAATACCCCTTATGCATGTATTTTTCATTTAACTCTTAAACGATTCGAATTAACTCATTTGATCTGAAAAGGTATTATGAATAATCTGTATTATTCATAACGCGTTGCCCAAGTGCTCAACGAGTATACTTCATATTGCAGGACTCTCTAAGTTTAGGTTTATCTGTCACGGAATTAAATTTCGTGTCCATAATTCACTCAGTCGTAAATTATGACGACCACAAATAATCTCGCTAAACTATACAAGTCGAGGTCATTGCGTACGTGTAATCCCTCCGTTACAGGCTATCAATATTATACCGATGATATAGATAGGAACGTCAAATCCCTTAGGTATAATATAATTGACTTATAAATTTAAGATCTCTAAATAACACTCGGAACTCGCTTCCGAAGTATATCACGACCATAGATTTACTAGATCAAAAATACGTACATGATATATATGCCATGTACACAAGACTGACGGATTCTAGCTGATACTCACAGGATATCATGAGCATGGGTCCACACCCAACGAACAGGCAGAGGTCTGATCTATATAGATCAGTGACGTGACTGCCATCAAAGTGTGGAGGATGTCTCATATATCTACTGTGTCACAAGTCGAAGGACCATTATGCTACTAGACTCAAGAAGATTCCTATTGATGTTGGTGTACCATTAAATATGAAGTCTTCGGTGAGCCATTCAGTGGTTATCAATAAACACTTACACGTCCATACGAGTCTCCCGAGACTCATCATTGGGATAAACCATCGAACCAAGTCCTGATATACGACATGTACTGGTCTCATTAGATTTTACTAAACGACATGTGTTAGTAAATCTTGATCAGGAACTTTATTTGAGAATATACAACTCATAGTCACACTTCCCAAAGTCAATTACAAACTAAGTTGTAACTACGCACTACGTTATTAATCATGGGGTCTTTGTCTAATATATACATATCACTAAATCAGATTTAGTTTCAATCTAATCGTTATTAGATCGAATAAGTATATAAAAATAAGAGGT
Source organism: Zanthoxylum bungeanum (assembly GCA_019454045.1). Taxonomy (NCBI): domain Eukaryota; kingdom Viridiplantae; phylum Streptophyta; class Magnoliopsida; order Sapindales; family Rutaceae; genus Zanthoxylum; species Zanthoxylum bungeanum. Next base: position 1,445 of record SKCR01048945.1, read on the forward strand.
GCAACCATTAATATGTAATATTATGGAAAAAGAATTGTTTGTATTCATGAATCAGACATAAATACGATCCGGATTGGCGTTCCGAGAACCAATCCTAGCAATTTCTCCCACTTGCTCTAGTGTCAATCCACGGTATCAAATAAACATCTAAACATGTTTCACATACGCATGGCCCTCAAAAGCTCACGTAGCACTTAAGAGGTAGGCAACAACGAGTAGGTCTGTTATAACATATTGAGTTTGTCCATCAAACCCAATCGTTTCCCTTAGCCAGCATCATTCATATTTTTTAAAAACTAAATTCTATATCAATATGACTCAGATGCGACATAAATATTGTTCTATAGCTATTGCGTTGTCTAAGTATTTAGGGATCAAATCCAAAATATTATGCAGACAACCGTAAGCACAACACTAATGTCAAAACTTCCAATCTAAACGGTCACTATGCAACTTCATAAGTCAATACTTCATAAGTTGCAACTAATTCCACTCACCGTAGAATCATCTGTGGCACTCTCACTGCATCTTTACTGACTCTATATGACGTATACTGTCTAACGTCATAATAAGACTCAAAACTAATCTTACTCTTATGGTTGCGGACTATATTCTCCATGAATAAGAAACTCATTCTTAATATCTCAAAGATACCAAAGAACATATTTGACGACAAATTCTATGTTCTACAACATATCAAAATAGCTCAAAACAATTACGATTAAATCGATATATTTAATCACACATAATATAGTATTCATTATACCATCATCATATGATGCATAAGATTGACTAGACATTCTAATCAATTTCTCTTTCGACAAATGAATCATCTTTTACGAAAGATTAATATTATATATAAAAGACACATTAATTGTCAAACAGTTATACTAACTATCACACAAATAGTTTTTTTATGTCTTTTATTAGATCTTATCTAATGCACGACTAATGAGAGTATCTCACAAGTCTCTTAGTTTTATATCATATATAAAACTTTATATCGAATATAACAAAGACTACTCACACTGCTTTCACGGAGAAAAAAAAAGACTTAGGTAAACCTTTTACCTCATAAACATCTCATTATTACGTTAATAATGATAATGTCGTTAGGATATATAATACTAGAAAGAAATTTGTACGCTCCCACTAACCCTACTATCACATATGTATTCTCTATACTTTGATAAAAATCAGATAATCTGACTGATATCAAAATTAGAGAACACAGATTTCCAGAAGGCCCATCTAAGTCTACAATAGACTCTATAAGCTAGTATACCAAACTGCGATCTTAGCAGAATACAAACTCCAGGGCCATTCAAGAATGAACTCTTCAAACAAAGAAATCACAACGAATCTCTTATCCGAAGAAACCATTCAAAACGCCACTTCGCATTCTTTAGCCAAAATGTACAGTTTAATATTGACATTAACCAACAAATCTTTAATTGTTCAATTAGTGGGACTAGAGACAAGTTTCCTCAGAATCTACAATAGATTGCTGAGTATAACCATTCTCACTATCATACTATTAAGGTCAAACCTTTAATAAGCTCACTTTATTTTTCCTGCGCAAACCATTTGCACATTTTATGAACGATTCATAACAGAAGCTTAATCAAGTTCAAACTTGATCATAGTAAGCTATGAACAATCTTAGATCTATGGTTTAATGCTAACTTCCAGAATCGATATCAAATATCGCACCCGCTATAAGTTACAGGATAAATTTCTTCGATAAGAAAACAACAGAACCATTGAGTAGCAAATACTTCGCAAATGATTCTGACATCATATTGGACTTATATGGAAGATTTCTAAGGGTCTTTTCATCTTATTAATTATATAGTTCCATTTATAGTTTATCACTCTCACAAATGACTTCAATAAGCCAAGTCTTTTCTACAATCGTCAACATCCGATGTTACACACCAAGTAATAAAATAATTTTATTACTTGAGATCGTAGAAAAGATATTCTATCAAATATAATACAATATTCTATTAAATAGAATAAATGATAAACTTTTACTTGTACCTCCAAGGCGTAAGTACTTTCAATTATATAACCAACATATACAAGAAATATTCAAATCTCAAACTTTTCAAGACTCGAATTTTCTACCTATTGATAAGTGCGATTTATACCCACTTATTCATTCATTCTTAGTTTACTATTTTGTTAGATTCCGTATCATTTAATATATTTTATAGTTTCTTTTATAATTATTTGTAGGAAACACTGGAACATGGATCTTGGGGCAAATGTACGTGTTTTTGGACCCTACGGATGCATCGGAAGCACGCAGGAAGAGCGAAAAACACAGAAAATAGCAACCAAAAATTGTGTCTGGCATCGCGACGCTGCTTAAAATTTCTACCACATAAAATGCCTAGAGTTGGGCGCCGCAACGCCACTTTCCGGCACCACGGCGCCCCGACAGGAGCCCATAAACTTAATTCAGTCATGTTTTACATGTATAAAGACTCCGGGACTTCCCTAGAAATACATAAGCTCGTCTAAAACCCTAAAGATTAGGCTAATACACAAATCAAGACTCAAAACATATATTTTAGAGAGATCCAAGGAGGAAGATTGAAGAGCGACAAGAGGAGACGAAGGCGGTGACGTCCGAAGGTGAAAGGATTCGATTCCGGTTTTATCATCTAGTTTCTTTCTTAAAACTCCAATGATTTCGATTAGATTCATGACCATGTTTTCATTTTTTTTATCTTTAGTCATGAACTAACTCCATAATTCTAGAGGATGATGTAGCCAATGCTTGAACCTATGTATTGTTTGTCAAATTAATTATTATGAAGTTTTGATTCAGTTTATTTGTATTCTCTTGCATTTAATGCTTTTTGTTTTTTGGCCACAAATTGAGATGATGCATGTTTAGAATCTATCGATCGGGAGAGAGGGATTTCGAATAGGATCTAGAGAATTTAACTTAGGAGTTTTATAGAGTTCGGGAGAATCTATAGTTCCTTTGAAGTCGTTAACAAAGAATCACATAACGTAATGAATTGTTAATTACTAGATTTTTATAGGGATATCGAAGTCGGTAATTAATAATCTTTTCACTATTGCTCGGGAGAAGGAGTTGAATACTTTAGGATTCTTGACTTATAAACAATACAATTGAGTAAGGATTGATTAGCAGGACTAATACATAGGGGATAGTTAGGTGAAATTAGACTCTAGAATCTCTCTCATATTGCTTTCTCTTTATCAAACGTTTTATTATCTTATTTAATTAATTTTTAGTTTTTATATTAGTTTAATCTTAATTAGTTGTTTTCTAAATAAAGTTAGGTTTATTAATTATATTACTTAGTGCGAGTTGAATACAATCCATGTGGGTTCGACACTCTTCACTCATCTTTACTAAAAGTTGACATCGTACACTTGCAGTACGATATAAAATATCGCAACAAGTTTTTGGCGCCGTTGCCGGGGATTGTGAATTTAATTCACATTAATACTATTACCGAGTAACCTTAGCTTTATTTTAGATTTTTAGATTTTTTATGTTTTTATTGTTATATTTTTTTTTCTTTTCTTTTGTGAAATGAGAGTTGGAAAAAAAGCAATGGAAAATCCTATTGTTACACTGACAGCTTAAGTATCATCCCTCACGACTCATCTAGCAGCATTGACAAATCAATGGGGCTAACCATCTATTGAAGTTGCTTCTGCTAATGAAATGCTCTTACCCAACAGAGGAGCAGGTTTTAAGAAAGTACAGTAGATGAACAACCGTAACTTCAACAACTATAGAGGCAGTCCTATGCCTAACTATTATCATCTGAACTTGTCATATGCTAATATAGAGAACGTCTTGCAACTTCCTCACGGCTTTAATAATCAAAGAGCTTAGCAGAAACCATCCTTAGAAGACCTCATTAGCACCGTTGTTGCTGCAACTTCAGAGAGGTTTGAGAAGAATGAGTTGAGGATGAACAACATCAAAACACATATGGGCAATGTAGGGGCAACACTGAAATCTTTAGAAGTACAAATTGGACAGCTTGTTTCTTCCATGGCTAATCAATATAAAGGGACATTCCCAAATAATACCGAAGTCAATCCTAAAGAGTAATGTCAAGCTATTACCCTCATGAGTGAGAAAGAGATTAAAGATACCTCTAACGACCAAGGTAGTCAAGTCAAAGAAGCGGCAGTTCAAGAGGATACAGAAATAAAAGAAGAGAACAATACAACAGATCCTCCATATAAGCCACCACCCTCCATATGGGAAAACGACCATGTGTTAGGCCTGTATCCATGTGTTCATACCAACACGCAAGGTGAATCAGTATTTCAGCAACCTACGAGCATAGTGCAGCCATGCGTAAAAGAATATTCTTCGCAGCTAGACCTGAAACCACTCCCAAAACGCCCCAAAAAGAGGAAAATAAAGGTCAGTGCTCACTTGAAGATGATCACTGGAAGGTTAAAAAGGAGATCGAGCCAATTTTACCGAATGTGCAGTCCAGAATTTCAAACTAAGGGAAAATCTACAGATCCTGGGGGACCATCCATGGATAAACTGCCATAGCCTGCCAAGTTATCTTTTTCATGTATTAATAACCGGTGGATACCAAAGAAGAAAGCACATGGGTCTACCTGGTTCGCTACGTGGAAGCCACCATGACCATTTGGGTGGTTACGTCTGGCTGAAGACGTTAAACTTAGCACTAGCGAGGAGGCAACCCTTGCATTTGCATTTTTTTATTTTTTTATTTCCGTTACTTTGTATTATTTTATTGTGAGCTAATTGCTTGTTTATTATTTGCATGTTATTTATGCAGGTAGCACAACCCACACAACCCGCAAAATCAAATTCTGACCAGCAGGAGCCTGATCAACTCCATGCACGGTATTGTTGTTCCTTACTTTTATTTCTTTATGTTTATCTTACATTGAAGACAATGCAAGTTTTAAGTTTGAGGATGTGTGCATGTAGTGATAGTTTCTGCTATGAAAAAAATAATTATTATTATTGTTTTTTATTTTTATGTTCTTGATAGTAAAGCATAAGTCTAATGATGAATTTTATTTTCTATAAATGAAATCTTAGAAATGATAAGTTCTCAATTGATTTTTATTTGATGCCCAGAGTAGGTGATCTAGGTTAGACTCGTAAGCACTTAATAATAGATTTTTAGCAGTAAGAACCTAGGTAGCTGGCAAAGTGACTAGTTGAAGAAATTGTTTGCTGATGAATGACCATTTCCTTAGATATCTATCTCAATATGCTAGTGTTATGATGTATGGTATGATTAAAAACAAAAGAAAGAAAGAAAAATTTGAAAGAAAAAAGAATTGAAAAAAAGAGAGTAAACCACCTATAAGCGATAAGCGTAAAGCTACCCATGGGCAAGTGTTAAGACCATCATGAGGAGAAATGCTACCTTAAAGGGTATGTGTGTGAAAAAAAATGAAAAAGGGAAAAAGAAGGAAAAAATCATACCATATTGAGCACATAATAAGCAAATACATAGTACTTTTGAGATATCTAAGTTAGTTTGACCCATCGGATCCCAATTTTTTAGCCGAAATCATCAAGTTAGCTTACTTAGGAGTCGAGCTGTGAATGAACCTTTACACACACACATTGTGAGTTTGGCTTAGATGATTTATTCAAGAATTTGGATTTAAGTTGCATTGCGTGCTTTGAAGGTTCTCTGATTTCAATGAAAAACATTCTTTGAGGACAACATTAAGTATAACTATTGGGACTATTTTATCTTCTTTTATTATTTTTGAATGATTGCATGTGTGCGAATGACGTTTGTGGGTGTCGTCACTGTAAGCCCTCACGAGACTATAACTCGTCCACTAGGGTCACCTAGGGTATAAAGGCTTGTTGTATACGCTAAATGCAATCACGATCCCTACGAAAGTGGCCTAGTTAACATAGTTATTTTAGTTGATTATTATTATTTTTTTATTTTGTCTTTTGCTCGGGACTAGCAAAATCTAAAGTTTGGGGGTGTTTGATAAGTTCGGTTTATACCCACTTATTCATGCATTCTTAGCTTACTATTTTGTTAGATTCAGTATCATTTAATGTATTTTGTAGTTTCTTTTATGTTTTATTTGTGAGAAGTATTGGAACATGGATCTTGGGGCAAATGTACGGGTTTTGGGACCCTACGGACCCATCGGAAACACGCAGGAAGAGTGGAAAATACAGAAAACATAAACCAGAAATTCTTTCTGGCATCGCGACGCCCACTTCCTAGCATCGCGACGCCGCTCAAAATTTCTTCCACATAAAATGCCAAGAGTTGTACACCGCAATGCCTCTTTTAAGTGCCACGGCGCCCCAACAGGAGCCCAGAAACCTAATTCGGTCGTGTTTTACATGTATAAGGACTTCGGGACTTTCCTATAAATACATAAGCTCGTCCAAAACCCTAAAGATAAGGCTAATACACAAATCAAGACTCAAAAACACATTTTTAGAGAGATCCCAGGAGGAAGATTGAAGAGCGACAATAGGAGACGAAGGCGGTGACGTCCGAAGTCGAAGGGATTCGATTCGGGTTTTATCATCTAGTTTCTTTCTTAAAACTCCAATGATTTCTATTAGATTCATGACCATGTTTTCATTTTTTTTATCTTTAGTCATGAACTAACTCCATAATTCTAGAGGATGATGTAGCCAATACTTGAACCTATGTATTGTTTGCCAAATTAATTATTATGAAGTTTTGATTCAGTTTATTTGTATTCTCTTGCGTTTAATGCTTTTTGTTTGTTGGCCACAAATTGAGATGATGCATGTTTAGAATCTATCGATTGGGAGAGTGGGATTTCGAATAGGATCTAGAGAATTTAACCTAGGATTTTTATAGAGTTTGGGAGAATCTATAGTTCCTTTGAAGTCGTTAACAAAGAATCACAGAACGTAATGAATTGTTAATTACTAGATTTTTATAGGGATATCGAAGTCGGTAATTAATAATCTTTTCACTATTGCTCGGGAGATGTAGTTGAATACTTTAGGATTCTTGACTTATAAACAATACAATTGAGTAAGGATTGATTGGTAGGACAAATACATAGGGGATAACTAGGTGAAATCAGACTCTAGAATCTCTCTCATATTGCTTTCTCTTTATCAAACGTTGTATTATCTTGTTTAATTAATTTTTAGTTTTTATATTAGTTGTTTTCTAAATAAAGTTAGGTTTATTAATTATATTACTTAGTGCGAGTTGAATACAATCCATGTGGGTTCGACACTCTTCACTCATCTTTACTAAAAGTTGACATCGTACACTTGCAGTACGATATAAAATATCGCAACAAGTTTTTGGCGCCGTTGCCGGGGATTGTGAATTTAATTCACATTAATACTATTACCGAGTAACCTTAGCTTTATTTTAGATTTTTAGATTTTTATGTTTTTTTTGTATTGTTTTATTTTTTTTCTTTTCTTTTGTGAAATGAGAGTTGGAAAAAAAGCAATGGAAAATCCTATTGTTACACTGACAGCTTAAGTATCATCCCTCACGACTCATCTAGCAGCATTGACAAATCAATGGGGCTAACCATCTATTGAAGTTGCTTCTGCTAATGAAATGCTCTTACCCAACAGAGGAGCAGGTTTTAAGAAAGTACAGTAGATGAACAACCGTAACTTCAACAACTATAGAGGCAGTCCTATGCCTAACTATTATCATCTGAACTTGTCATATGCTAATATAGAGAACGTCTTGCAACTTCCTCACGGCTTTAATAATCAAAGAGCTGAGCAGAAACCATCCTTAGAAGACCTCATGAGCACCGTTATTGCTGCAACTTCAGAGAGGTTTGAGAAGAATGAGTTGAGGATGAACAACATCAAAACACATATGGGCAATGTAGGGGCAACACTGAAATCTTTAGAAGTACAAATTGGACAGCTTGTTTCTTCCATGGCTAATCAATAGAAAGGGACATTCTCAAATAATACCGAAGTCAATCCTAAAGAACAATGTCAAGCTATTACCCTCATGAGTGAGAAAGAGATTAAAGATACCTCTAACGACCAAGGTAGTCAAGTCAAAGAAGCGGCAGTTCAAGAGGATACAGAAATAAAAGAAGAGAACAATACAACAGATCCTCCATATAAGCCACCACCCTCCATATGGGAAACCGACCATGTGTTAGGCCCGTATCCATGTGTTCATACCAACACGCAAGGTGAATCAGTATTTCAGTAACCTACGAGTATAGTGCAGCCATGCGTAAAAGAATATTCTCCGTAGCTAGACCTGAAACCACTCCCAAAACGCCCCAAAAAGAGGAAAATAAAGGTCAGTGCTCACTTGAAGATGATCACTGGCAGGTTAAAAAGAAGGTCGAGCCAATTTTACCGAACGTGCAGTCCAGAATTTCAAACTAAGGGAAAATCTACAGATCCTGGGGGACCATCCATGGATAAACTGCCATAGCCTGCCAAGTTATCTTTTTCATGTATTAATAACCGGTGGATACCAAAGAAGAAAGCACATGGGTCTACCTGGTTCGCTACGTGGAAGCCACCATGACCATTTGGGTGGTTACGTCTGGCTGAAGACGTTAAACTTAGCACTAGCGGGGAGGCAACCCTTGCATTTGCATTGTTTTTTTTTTTTTTTTATTTCTGTTACTTTGTATTATTTTATTGTGAGCTAATTGCTTGTTTATTATTTTCATGTTATTTATGCAGGTAGCACAACCCACACAACCCGCAGAATCAAATTCTGACCAGCAGGAGCCTGATCAACTCCATGGACGGTATTGTTGTTCCTTACTTTTATTTCTTTATGTTTATCTTACATTGAAGACAATGCAAGTTTTAAGTTTGGGGGTGTGTGCATGTAGTGATAGTTCCTGCTATGAAAAAAATAATTATTATTATTGTTTTTTATTTTTATGTTCTTGATAGTAAAGCATAAGTCTAATGATGAATTTTATTTTCTATAAATGAAATCTTAGAAATGATTAGTTCTCAATTGATTTTTATTTGATGCCCAGAGTAGGTGATCTAGGTTAGACTCGTAAGCACTTAATAATAGATTTTTAGCAGTAAGAACCTAGGTAGCTGGCAAAGTGACTAGTTGAAGAAATTGTTTGCCGATGAATGACCATTTGCTTAGATATCTATCTCAATATGCTAGTGTTATGATGTATGATATGATTAAAAACAAAAGAAATAAAGAAAAATTTGAAAGAAAAAAGAATTGAAAAAAAGAGAGTAAACCACCTATAAGCGATAAGCGTGAAGCTACCCATGGGCAAGTGTTAGGACCATCATGAGGAGAAATGCTACCTTAAAGGGTATGTGTGTGAAAAAATGAAAAAGGGAAAAAGAAGGAAAAAATCATACCATATTGAGCACATAATAAGCAAATACAGAGTACTTTTGAGATATCTAAGTTAGTTTGACCCATCGGATCCCAATTTTTGAGACGAAATCATCAAGTTAGCTTACTTAGGAGTCGAGCTGTGAATGAACCTTTACACACACATATTGTGAGTTTGGCTTAGATGATTTATTCAAGAATTTGGATTTAAGTTGCATTGCGTGCTTTGAAGGTTCTCTGATTTCATTGAAAAACATTCTTTGAGGACAACATTATGTATAACTATCGGGACTATTTTATCTTCTTTTATTATTTTTGAATGATTGCATGTGTGTGAATGACGTTTGTGGGTGTCGTCGCTATAAGCCCTCACGAGACTATAACTCGTCCACTAGGGTCGCCTATGGTATAAAGGCTTGTTGTATACGCTAAATGCAATCACGATCCCTACGAAAGTGGCCTAGTTAACTTAGTTATTTTAGTTGATTATTATTAGTTTTTATTTTGTCTTTTGCTCGGGACTAGCAAAATCTAAAGTTTGGGGGTGTTTGATAAGTGCGGTTTATACCCACTTATTCATGCATTCTTAGCTTACTATTTTGTTAGATTCAGTATCATTTAATGTATTTTGTAGTTTCTTTTATGTTTTATTTGTGAGAAGCATTGGAACATGGATCTTGGGGCAAATGTACGGGTTTTGGGACCCTACGGACCCATTGGAAACACGCAGGAAGAGTGGAAAATGAAGAAAACATAAACCAAAAATTATGTCTGGTATCGCGATGCCCACTTCCTAGCATCGCGACGCCGCTTAAAATTTCTGCCACATAAAATGCCGAGAGTTGTGCTCCGCAATGCCTATTTTCAGTGCCACGGCGCCCCGACAGGTTCCCAGAAACCTAATTCAGTCGTGTTTTACATGTATAAGGACTTCGGGACTTCCCTATAAATACATAAGCTCGTCCAAAACCCTAAAGATGAGGCTAATACATAAATCAAGACTCAAAAACACATATTTTAGAGAGATCCCAGGAGGAAGATTGAAGAGCGACAATAGGAGACGAAGGCGGTGACGTCCGAAGGCGAAGGGATTCGATTCGGGTTTTATCATCTAGTTTCTTTCTTAAAACTCCAATGATTTCTATTAGATTCATGACCATGTTTTCATTTTTTTTTTATCTTTAGTCATGAACTAACTCCATAATTCTAGAGGATGATGTAGCCAATACTTGAACCTATGTATTGTTTGCCAAATTAATTATTATGAAGTTTTAATTCAGTTTATTTGTATTCTCTTAGTGCGAGTTAAATACAATCTCTATGGGTTCCACACTCTCCACTCATCTTTACTAAAACTTGACGTTGTACACTTGCGGTATGATATAAAATATCGCAACACCTATACATATCGTATATGTAATTGTAGAAACTAATGGAGCCTTAATTAAAATGATGAATTAGTATTACTGAAGCATATTCCCAAGAGTATTGAAAACTAATTCGGTAATATTAATATCAAATGAATCAAATCATATAAGATTATATAAGATTATATTCCTCTCACTAACTAATTCCATTACGATGGAATCGTAGAAGAATAATATTGAGAAAGAATCAAATTCTTTGAATAATATTAGAACTAATTGTCATAAATTTATATGTTTTGATCGTATCAAATATCTTTGAACAATTCAAAGACTGACAATGAATTTTAAAGATACAGTATTCAAAACTTCAGATCGAATATCTATCTTTGTTTCATCATAAACATGTAACTAAGTATGACAACTCATAGATTAAGTTACAAAGTAAAGAAAACTACTTTAAGCAATTTACAATTCATTAAAATACATACATCTAATGTATCAGTTTAATAAATCTTATGGTCCAATGACAATCATTGGTTAAATGATATTTAATCACATTCCCGAATACAATATTCACTAAATGGATAAGGATATGTGGTGTGATCTCGTATCAGACCATCTTTTACCATACGGAATAAGCATCTAATGATTAAGTGATAAAATCTCATAAAGTATTGTTCTAAGTTATTTACTTAACCGAATATTTTTCTTAATGTTTATCTCTTCGTCAATGACACTACTAGTCGTATTAAAATATGTAATAATTGTTTATAAATAATAAAAAACTATCCAATAGTCGCAAGTTCTGATATCATATATCAAAACAATCATTAATAGTATTTAAATAACTAGACGAGAGATCTGGTATCCAATACCTATATGTAGGCATTGCATTTTTGCATGTGAAACCCGATGATGAGTCTCATTTGGAGGCACTACCTTTTAAGTCACGGAAGCCGCGGGAAACGGACGTCGGAAGGGAAAAGATGGAAATCAGTACTTTGTCAAATTTTACTCGCTTGTTTAGCTTCGGGCTCGCTGGTGGACCTCCGTTTTAAAACACATTTAGCCTAAAAAAATCCGCATCGGTCCAAAACCCCCCGCAAACCCCTTGGCCTTGACCTAAAACCCCCGCAAGCCCACACACCTTGTCCACACAAACCAAACCCACCAACCAAAGGCCCACACGCCCCAACCAAGGCCCACACGCCCATTCACCCTAATACACACCCAAATTAAATTAAATATTAATTAAATAATGTAATTGAATTAAATAAAATAATTTAACACATGTGTAATTAAATAAAACAAATAAAATCTAAATAATCACCTACCAAAATAAAAAAATACTTACACAAATTAAAGAAATTGCATGCCTAATTAAATCACTCATAACGAATTTAAAGATATTGATTTCCTAATCTAACAAATTGTATTCCTAAACCAAGCCAATCAAATATTCAACCTTCCTAATCTAAACCAAATTTGTCCCCCCTCAATCTTTGACTTTCCTTGCTCAACACAAAATCAAATCCCTTCCTTGTGAGACAAGGTGAAGCCCTAGCCCTTCTCTATATAAACCACATCTTTCCAAGGCATTCCCTCCTCCTAACACACGCCCATCACAAGAAATAAAGAAGCAAAGAATTTCCAACCCCCTCTCCAATCTCTCACAAGTCACGGCTAACACAAAAAAATAAACCCTAATAGCATTTGGTCCCTCTCTCTCCACAAACAATCCTAGCCTGCCAACAAACACAAGCCATCCCTCTCTGAACCTTCACGTAAACAACAAAACAAAACAACCCCCACATCTGCGCACCATAAGCCACCTTGCCTTCATCGCTAAAAGCAAACAGTCTTCATGTATCCATTATCCACACACAGCCACGTCCATTACCTTTAAAACCAAAAACACCACGTAGCCATCAGCCATGTAACAGCCCTTGCCCACAAACGCATCAGCCACAAAGCTCCCCTCCCACTCACGTTACTAACCCTAAACTCTCCCAAAGCCACGGAGATTGCCCTTCACGCTCATTGCCCCCTCACAAAGAACAAGCCCACTCACGCTCATTGCCCCCTGACCTCACCTTCCACTCACGCTTTCACCAAACTCTCACCAATTACAGCCCCTTCACGCCACAGTAAATCAACGCCAAAGCCCCCCCTCACACACTGCAAAATCAACACCACAAACAGCCCCTCAAATTGCCGAGACATAGCCCACTACACTGCTAGTGAACTGCCGCGCAAGTAGCCCCCGAAATTGTCTAGAAAACACCCAAAAATTGTCCAGAAACTGTCCCAATACTGCACCTAAAAACAGTCCAGATTCCGCCCCAAACAGTGACGAAAACTGCCCCCGAACAGCCCTCCAAAATCGCCAAAACAGTCCCCTAATACACCAAAACAGTGACCAACAATACGGCAGCGAAATCGCGAGGAAACAGCAGCAAAACGGAGTCAAAACAGTAGTTGAGCAGCGAAACAGCGAGGTAAAACGCAAACCAGTGAACCAGAAAAGTTACGGTGTGATAACCCTTCCGACGGCCGTGAAACGCGAGTTCGAAAGTCGACATAAAAGGTTAGACCTGAGGGTATTTTTCACACTCGTTTTCAGTTTTATTTTTATTATTTATTGAGTATTGTTCACATGATTATTATGTTAAAATGCATGTTGTGGCCCTTGAGTAGATAAATATGCATGTATTACGAAATATTGTATGTTGTGGCCTTGGAATAAAATGAAAGATGTGTTAACTCTCGCGGTATATCGGATGGAAACCCGGACATAAATTTCATAGCCAATTCCGAATGGACGGTAGTATGATCTGTACTCGGGATACAACTCCATGTACCGCTTGAGTAAATGGCACCTTCTTTTGTTTTATGTTGCTTTGATTTATTTATTATTCGTCATTTAAATTCCACATGTTACTTGTTTATGTAATTATGTGATCGAGCGCATGGGCTTAGTAAGTCGGATTAAAGATCCCCTATTTTGAGGGGTTAAACCCCTTTACCACGATGTTTTGCCACGCCGGTTGATGTGTGTTCGGTTGGATGTAAGATATGTCCAATCGGGCATACTAAGTTTGATATTATTGTCTTTATTCTTTGTATGCATGATGCGATCGAGCGCATGGGCTTAGTAAGTCGGATTAAAGGTCCTCTATTTGGAGGGGTTAAAATCCTTTACCACGATGCTTTGTCGCGCCGGTTGATGTATATTCGTTTGAATGTAAGATGTGTTCAATCAGGTATACGAAGTTTCATATAGTTATCATTGTCTTTGTAAGTATTGTAATGAAAGGCGCATGGGCTTATTGTGTTGGATTAAAAGGTTCTCCATTTGGGGGAAGAAAATCCTAAAAGGCTATCTTTACCACGATATTTGCCGTGTCTTTCATCTATTGATTGCATCATTTACCTTAGTCTTGGCTTAACGTAGTATAATTCATATATCCATGTTATGATAGCATTTGAGTATTATTTCTTGTAGTATATCGGATGGAAACCCAGACATAAATTCCGTAGCCGATTTCGAATGGATGGTAATGCGGTCTGTACTTGGGATACAATTCCACGTACCACTTGGAAAAGTGCTCACATGTGTGTTTGTGTCCATATTAGTTATCTTCTTTTGCACCACGTCATAGCATGCTTACTTTAATGCCTAATTGCATCCTTAAGTGTCTTTTTGCATTATGTACTTAGTTGACTCTTTTATTTGCGCATGGACATGTAATGGCTATTTGTTTATGATATGTCTATGAAATCACATGTTCGCCATTATTTGATTCGCCTTTATGTGTGCTTGTGTGGTTAGTATGTGCTTGTGTTTCCATGAATACAATATGCCAATGAAGTTGTATGTTCGTTGCTACTTTGATGTACTTTCAAGCATGCAATCTTAGATGTGAAATATATGCAAATTTAGGTGTAAGTTGTATTTTTGTGCATATGGATTTAGAAGCATGATACTCTTGGAAATAAGTGTTACTTAAGCTTGATTAAATTATTACACAAATCATTTCATTACAAGTGACATAAGTAAGGGACCATTCCGAACCCAACGGTTTGAGGTCTTCCCTTTCGAGGGGTGAGTGCGGCCTTAAATCTCATTTTTCCCGGTTCACACCGGGTGGCGACTCCATTATTCTCCGGTTTAGTCCCCCGCGGGCTACTCCGTACTCCTGACCGGGCCGCGAGCCCGGGAAAGCATGCGTCGTCCAGTTTATGTGTTCCCACACTATAGTTCTCATATTGTGAGAATCGATATTCTCTACACACAACTATACATATCTCATTTCTTTAGCTTTATAATTTGTCTTCAACTATTCAAAACAATTGCAAATAATTGATTAGTAAACTGTGGCGGACAGACTACCTCTAAAGGTCACTAAAGCCAAGAAACGTCATTATCAGATAAATAAATACCCAATGGGGTTTTCTTAATGCCAGTCAATAATCTCAAGACATGAACAAATTCACGTCAATCTTTACTGTAGGGGTTTTTATGGCGGAAATTCGGTAACGCAGCGGAATAGTGGAAAATCAAAATTTTCCGATTTCAAAATTTTTCTTTAATCAATTAAATAAACTTATTTATTTAATTATCCAATTATCAAATTCTGAAAAATTACACAATAGATCAAATTTCTTGGTAATTACCGAATTGCCCCATAACTTTGGAAATTGATCATTTTAGTCCAAAAATTGTCAAATATAATTTTGGATAATTCTAAATCATTTCTAAAATATTTTTAAACATATCCAATACATGAAAATCAGATTTCACACAAATCCCCAAATTTTAGCCTAATGTCGAGAGCACCAGAAAATTTTCAATTAATTGCAATTTGGTCCATTTTGTTCAAAACATGCCAAGATCAAATCCAATCAACCCAAATATTTACATGCATCATATACTTTCCATAACACATCACATATATGAAATTCCCAATGTTGGAATAGGTTATGAACCCTAATTTTTCAATTTCATAAATTGACCAATTTTACCAAATCTTCAAATTCAACACTTTAATCCATTCATTACTTCACCAAACAACCTCACCACTTTGAAATAACTCTAGAACAATTATAGGTCACCAATGAGAGGCTCAACAACTCTAGAATGGCAACTTGATTTTCAAAGAATCAAAAGTAAGCCTTTGAAACCATTTCAAGCTTACTTACATGCATAGATCTTTCTTTCAAATTCACAATCAATTAAACACAAAATATAAGAGTAGAGATAACATAAAAGCATCACAAATTTAAGTTAAGTATGTTAGAAATATTTTCTATGTTGAAGACTTTAAAGAAATACTTACAAAAACAAAGATTTTCAAAGGTTTCTTCTTTAGCCTTCAAGCTTTGCTCTCAACTTCTTTTGTGTTTATTTTTTTGTGGTTTGAACTTATGAAAACCTAAAATAAAACAAAACAATTTATACCTCCACCCTTTAGCTTGGCCGAATTTTGGTATCTAAAATATCTAGATTTTTTGATTTTTTGTGTAATTTAATTTTGTTTTGTCAACTTGATAAAATGATCATTACTCCCCTAATGAATAATTTAAACAAGTCAACAATTGCAACTTAAGTCATTTAATAAAATATCAAAACTTTAAGATATTTATATTTTAATTAATTTAATCATTTAACAATTAAATAATTATTTAAATACAAATATATTAAATATATGTATTATATTTACATTAAATATCAATTACATATATATTTATTATATTAGTCAAATATCTCAATTTGACAATTAATTCATGTGTATTTGATAAAATCTATCATTAAATGCAAATACACAAAAATTAGGAAATGATTATTGAGTCCCTTCACATGTATTTTTCGTTTAACCTTTAAATGACTTATAAATAATCAGTATTATTTATAAATGTTTCCCTAGTGCTCTACGAGTATATTTCATTAGTGAGACTCTATCTAGGAGGCATATCCGTCACGAAATCTAATTTCGTGTCCTAATTTACCCACCCGTAAATTATGACGACCACATATAACTCGTTGAATCATACAGGTTGAGGTCATGGCAAATGAATAATTCCTACGTCACAGGTATCCGGATATATCCCAAAGATATAAATGTAAACGTCAAATCTCTATAGGGATTATCTCGTCGACGTCCCTATTAGCAATCTCAAAAAAGAACACTTAGAACAGACTTCTAAAGTGTACCACGGGCCCATGGTTTTTATCTGATTGCTAATCATAAATGGACTACCTATGCTCTATACACAGAACTGACGGATCATATCTCGACACACACAGGACACCCTGAGGATCTATCCACACCCAACGAATAGGCGGAGGTCTGATCTTAATAGATCGGTGACGTGACTGCCATCTAAGTGTGGAAATATATCTCATGTGCCCACAGTGGTATCTCAAGTCAAAGAATCACAAATGCTACTCAACCCGAGAAGATTCTTATTGACGTTGGTGTACCATCCATTAAGAATCTTCGGTGAGTCGTTCTGTGTTTATCCGCTATAAACACCTACACGTCTATACGAGTCTCCAAGACTCATGGTTCATTGAGAAACCATTGGAATCATATATTCCAGTATACGACATGTAGCGGTCTCAACAGGTTTACTTTACTGACCAAATAGTGTAAACCTTGACCAGGAACTGTCTGAGAATGACAACGTCATGATACAACTCAATGTCAGTTGCGACGCTTTTGCAACAGTATCATGACTAATCATCATAAGGTCAATTACGTCTTTACCATATGAAAAGATATATATTATATTATAGAAACTGCTTGTATTATTCATAATAAAATGTTTTACAGTAGTATTCTCAAAGAAATACAACCGGGATTTGTGCTTTGAGCACCAACCCCAACAAAATCTCTCATTTGCTCTAGTGCCAATATCGATTGTATCTTATACCCATCGACTCCAGGTGTTTATTAAACAACTACATAGGTATGGCCTTTGTCAGCGGGTCTGCTATATTATCTTCACTCGGTACCTCGCACACGATAATATCCCCTCGCAACACAATCTCTCGAATGATGTGGTACTTCCATTCCACATGCTTCGACTTCTGATGCGCCCTCGGTTCCTTTGCTTGTGCAATGGCTCCAGTATTTTCACAGTATAACGGAATTGCATTCTCGATACTTGGGACAACTCCCAATTCTGTGATAAAGTTCCTAATCATACAGCTTCATTTGCAGCTTCAGAAACTGCAATATATTCTGCCTTTGTGGTGGAATCTGCTGTTGACCCCTGTTTGGAACTCTTCCAGCAAACTGCACCTCCGTTAAGGGTAAAGATGAATCCAGATGTAGACTTTCTATCACCGGATCCGATTGGAAGTCGGAATTCGTATACCCATTAACTTGCAGTTCATTTCCTCCATAAATTATCAATTTATCCTTAGTACCTTTAAGATACTTCAGGATATGTTTAATGGCCATCTAATGGTCAATACCTGGATTGGATTGATATCTACTAGTTACGCTAACATCAAAACTGATATCAGGCCTAGCATGGCATACATTATGCTACCCAAACACGAAGTATAAGGTTGGTTAGACATTCTAACATTCTCATCTTCTGTTTGAACGGTATGTTTGTTGTCTTACAGTTACCAAAATTATACCGTTCCAAGATCTTATCTATGTACGTTGATTGGGATAACCCAATTAGCTTCCTTTGTCTATCTCTATAGAGTTTATCCCTAAATATAGGAAGCTTCTCCCAGGTCTTTCATGGAGAAATTCTTACAGAGATATGCTTTGACGCCGGGTAACATCCCTATATCATTCCCAATGATTAGGATGTCATCAACATAGAGGACTAAAAATACTACCATGCTCCCATTGGCCTTCTGATACACACTGGATTCTTCCGAATTCTTGAGAAAACCAGACGATCTAACAATCTCTCGAATCGAAGATTCCAACTTCGTGAAGCTTTTTAAGTCCATAAATAGACTTTTAAGCTTACATACCATACCTGAGTTTTCGCTGGACGCAAAACCTTCTGGCTGTTCCATATAGATTTCTTCATCAAGAAATCCATTTAGAAAAGCTGTTTTGACATCCATTTGCCAAATCTCGTAGTCATGATACATAGCTATAGACATCAAAATTCGAATAGACTTAAGCATTGCTACTGGTGAAAAAGTTTCATCATAGTCGACGCCAGGTCGCTGCATGTAACCTGTTGCTACCAGTTGGGCCTTGTAAGTTTCAACCTTACCATCAAGCCTGCGCTTCCTCTTGAAAACCCATTTACAACTGATAGGAACAATTCCTTCGGGAAGCGGAACTAAGTCCCAAACTTGATTCTCATGCATTGAGTCTAACTCGGATTTCATGGCACTTTGCCATTTCACGGAGTCGATGTCCAACATCGATTCTCTATAGGTAAAAGGATCAGTCTCTTCAACTAAGATAACATCTAGACTCTTTTCTTATATCAAATACAAGCGTACAGGAGGTCTAGACACCCTTTGTGACCAACGGAGTGTGTGCGTTGAAGGTCTTTCATCTACTTGAACTTCAGGTTCCTCTGTTGGTTCGTTGTTTTCAGGTTGGACTTCATCAAGTTCAACCTGTCTATAATTACCACCTTCTGACAAGATTTCTACTTCTAGAAATCTTGCGAAGCGAGCTACGAACACATTTCGATGCTCGGTATCATAGAACAGATATCCCCTCTTGTTCGAAGGATATCTAACAAACCTAAACTTTTGCCCTCGAGGTGAAAGCTTATCTTGTTGAGTCACCCTGACATAGGCAGGACAACCCCAAACCTTAATATAACTAAGATTTGGTCTCCTACCGGTCCATATCTCATACGGAGTCGTAGGAACAACTTTTGAAGGAATCTTATTCAAAAGATGTGCAGCTGTTAAAAGAGAGTAGCCCCATAAGTAATAGGGCAAATCTGTAAAAACTCAACATCGATCAGACAATATCCAATAAAGTCTAATTTCTTCTCTCAGACACTCTATTGTGCTGTGGAGTACTTGGAGGAGTATATTGAGCGAGAATCACATTCTTCTTCATATAATCCATGAACTCACTGCTCATATATTCGCCGCCTCGATCGGATCAAAGGCATTTAATATATTGACCAGTCTATTTTTCTACTTCATTTCGAAACTCTTTGAACTTTTCAAAGGTTTCCGATTTATGTCGCATCAAATAGAAATAATTGTACCGTGACAGATCATCGGTAAAGGTAATGAAGTATGAAATAAACACTGTGAGCAGTTTGACTTAGTGGACAACATACATCAGAATGTACGAGTTCCAGTAAGTTAGTGGCACGGTGTCCAACACTCTGAAAATGGGGTTTTGGTCATCTTACCATGAATACATGATTCACAAGTTGGATAGGGTTCAATGGTGAGATCTGGTATCAAACCATTCCTAACAAATTGGGTAAGGTGTTTAAGCCTATATGACCTAGCCGCATATGCCAAAGTTCAGTATTATTAACAACATGTAAACTACGTTTATTAACTCTAGTATTTAAAAAATCTATAGAAGTTTGCAATGTATAATGACCATGCTGGTTTGGACAACAAAGGATCTGAATATTACGTTTATCATATAAATACAAAGAACAGTTCTTAATATTAATACGATAACATTATGTATCTAATACAAAAAGAGATATAATATTAGCTACACATCCTGGTACAAAATAGCAGTCATATAACAAAAGTGTCCCATTCGGCAAAGGGATCTCGCATACTCCCACTACAACTGCATCCAAAGATTCTCCACTCCCAAATCGCAACTACATCTCTCCAGACTTCAGTTTCTTACTTTCCTTTAGCACCTGCAACGAATTGCAAATGTGAACAGGACAAACAGAATCTAAAATCCAGCTGGATGTAACGGCTTCACAAGCCAAAGATATATCAATAACTGGAAAAATAAATGTACCTGATGTAGATGCTCTCTCATTCCTTAGCTGGGCAATATAGTCAGGACAGTTCCTTTTCCAGTGCCCGAATTTGCTGCACTGATGGCATTTGTCGTCAGTAGCCCTCTTGGGCTTTGCTATCTTACCTTGCGATTGATAACCAAAACCCTTCTTCTTCTTCTTTGCTTTCGTTTTCTTTCCCTTTGACCAGGTCTGGGAAGAAGCAGAAAGTGAAGTAGGTTTCGGAGGGCAAGTCGGTACTCCCTTCCTTAAGTCCTCTTCCGCCGTGAGCAGCATCCTATGCAGCTCATGGTAGGTACAGATAATCCCATTCATGTTGAAGTACATCACGAATTGGCGATATGAAGCTGTGAGCAAACCAAGAATGACACTCCTACCGAGAATGTCATTCAGAGGGAGATTATGTTGCCTCAATTGATCGATCAAATCGATCATGTGAAGAACATGCGAGCTCACAGCTTTCCCCTCGTCCAGTCGCGTATGGAATAGTTCCATCACAAATTTGTGAACAACGATTTGTTCTTGGTTCATAAACGATTCTCTTAATCGCATCATCATACTATACGCATCTGACATGCCATAGTATTATTTCTTGAGTCCCGGTGTCAGCGAACTTAAGATGTATGATTTAACTTTTAAATCATCATCTTTCCAAGATTGGAAAACTTGGCGTTCCTCCAGTGTTGCGTCCTCAGACACAGCAAGGGGCAACGGACCCTCAAGAACATATCCCAACTTCTCGGAATCAAGGACAATCCTTAAATCCAAGTCCCAATTGGCGAAGTTCTCAGCGCCTTTGAGTTTGTTCATATCCAACATGCGCGTAAACTTATTAGAAGATGGTGCCGCCATTGCAAATCTATCATATAGATTACGAAAAACGGTTAGCAAAAATAAAGCAGTTTCATATAATATCAAAAGCATTAACTAGATCATGGATTTTTAATCTAAAAATGCCCCTCTCACTAAATCATGCAATATTGTAATCCCCAAATAGAATACAAAGATTTAAAAATTAAATTAAATACAAATAGTGAAAGGTGGATCCCATGAATATATTTCAACTCACAGTAGAGGCACGGTCTCGCCTACGTATATTCATCAGGTAGACAACACATTTTAATCACTCAATAGTGACTCCTGGGTTTCCGGTCCTGGTCGTTTCTCATTGTGACAGCTTGGGCACGTTCACAAGGAGACGTACCAAGGTTAAACTCGTCAATGATAAACTCAATCTACTTGCGTAACCCTGACAGCTTGGGGAACAATCAAGATTCCGGTTTCGCTTGAATTTATCTAGTATCTAATATACATCCGTCATAAATAATTTTCTATCGGCTACAACCTCACAGAAGAGGCACAGTCTCGGATGTACTCACGGAAAAATATTCATAAACCGTATTGACAAGATGGACCATGTAATATGCATCAAATACATAATTCACATAAAACCTTATTAATTATGGATTTTCTGCAAAAGATGTTTTTTACTTTATTTAATCAAATTAAATAAATACATGCATGTAACAAGTAAATAATTAAATTAAACATTGAATTTAAAGGCATAATCATATTAGGGTGTCCAGAATCAGACTCGCTCTCATACCCTTTTGTAGGGGGTTTTATGGCGGAAATCTGGTAACGCAGCGGAATAGTGAAAATAATCAAAATTTTCCGATTTCAAAATTTTTCTTGAATCAATTAAGTAAACTTATTTATTTAATTATCCAATTATCAAATTCTGAAAAATTACACAAGAGATCAAATTTCTTGGTAATTACCGAATTGCCCCATAACCTTTGCAAATTGATCATTTTTGTCCAAAAATTGTCAAATACAATTTTGGATGATTCTAAATCATTTCTAAAATATTTTTCAACATATCCAATACATGAAAATCAGATTTCACACAAATCCCCAAATTTTTGCCTAATGCCGAGAGCACCCCAAAATTTTCAATTAATTGCAATTTTCCTTTTGTTCAAAACATGCCAAGA
The DNA here is from genome assembly GCA_019454045.1 of Zanthoxylum bungeanum. Classification (NCBI taxonomy): domain Eukaryota; kingdom Viridiplantae; phylum Streptophyta; class Magnoliopsida; order Sapindales; family Rutaceae; genus Zanthoxylum; species Zanthoxylum bungeanum. The sequence goes on from SKCR01048945.1 coordinate 24,119, forward strand.
TCAAATCCAATCAACCAAAAAATTTACATGCATAATATACATTCCATAACACATCACATATATGAAAAGTCCTAATTTTGGAAAGGGTTATGAACCCTAATTTTTCAATTTCATCAAATTGACTAATTTTACCAAATCTTTAAAATCCAACACTTTAATCCATTCATTACTTCACCAAACAAGCCTCACCACTTTGAAATAACTCTAGAACAATTCTAGGTCACCAAGGAGAGGCTCAACAACTCTAGAATGGCAACTTGATTTCCAAAGAATCAAAAGTAAGCCTTTGAAACCATTTCAAGCTTACTTACATGCATAGATCTTTCTTTCAAATTCACAACCAATTAAACACAAACTATAAGAGTAGAGATAACATAAAAGCATCACAAATTGAAGCTAAGTATGTTAGAAACATTTTCTATGTTGAAGACTGTAAAGAAACACTTACAAAAATAAAGATTTTCAAAGTTTTCTTCTTTAGCCTTCAAGCTTTGCTCTCAACTTCTTTTGTGTTTTATTTTTTTGTGGTTTGAACTTATGAAACCCTAAAATAAAACAAAACAATTTATACCTCCACCCTTTAGCTTGGCCGAAAATTTTGGTATCTAAAATATCTAGATATTTTGATTTTTGTTTCATTTAATTTTGCTTTGTCAACTTGATAAAAGGATCATTACACCTTTAATGATTAATTCAAACAAGTCAACAATTGCAACTTAAGTCATTTAATAAAATATCAAAACTTTAAGATATTTATATTTTAATTAATTTAATCATTTAATAATTAAATAATTATTTAAATACAAATATATTAAATATATGTATTATATTTACATTAAAATCAAATACATATATATTTATGATATTAGTCAAATATCTAAAATTGAAAATTAATTAATGTGTATTTGATAAAATCTATCATTAAATGCAAATACACAAAAAATTAGGAAATGACTATTGGGTCCCTTCACATGTATTTTTCGTTTAACCTTTAAACGACTTATAAATAATCAGTATTATTTATAAATGTTGTCGTAGTGCTCTACGAGTATATTTCATTAGTGAGACTCTCCGAATTCAGGTATATCCGTCACGAAATCCAATTTCGTATCCATAATTTACCCACCCGTAAATTATGACGACCACAGATAAACTCGTTGAATCATACAGGTTGAGGTCATGGTAAATGTATAATTCCTCTGTCACAGGTATCCTGATATATCTCAGAGATATAGATGTAAACGTCAAATCTCTATAGGGACTATCCTGTCGATGTCTCTATTAGTAATGTCAAAAAAGAACACTTAGAACTACCTTCTAAAGTGTACCACGGGCCATGGTTTTTATCTGATTGCTAATCATAAATGGACTACCTATGCTCTGTACAAAGAACTGACGGATCTTATCTCGACACACACAGGACACCCTGAGGATCTATCCACACCCAACGAACAGGCAGAGGTTCTGATCTTAATAGATCGGTGACGTGACTGCCATCTAAGTATGGAAGATGTCTCATGTGCCCACAGTGGTATCTCAAGTCGAAGAATCACAAAGAATACAAATGCTACAACCGAGAAGATTCTTATTGACGTTGGTGTACCATCCATTAAGAATCTTCGGTGAGTCGTTCAGTGTTTATCCGCAATAAACACCTACATGTCTATACGAGTCTCCAAGACTCATGGTTCATTGAGAAACCATTGGAATCATATATTCTAGTATACGACATGTACCGGTCTCAATAGGTTACTTTACTGACCAAGTAATGTAAACCTTGACCAGGAACTGTCTGAGAATGACAATGTCACGATACAACTCAATGTCAGTTGCGACGCTTTTGCAATAGTATCATGACTAATCATCCTAAGGTCAATTATGTCTTTACCATATGAAAATATATATATTATATTATAGAAGCTGCTTGTATTATTCATAATAGAACGTTTTACAGTAGTATTCTTAAAGAAATACAACCGGGAATTGGCGCTCAGAGCACCAACCCAACATTTACTACACAAGAAACTATTCTCTCTACAGAATTATATCCTAAAACATATATCTATTTAGATTACCTATCGTGACTTAGTAACTAAGTCACTAACCATCTTGATTTTTCAAAAAAATCGAAACAACAGTTCTCGATGGTTTAGACTAATCTAACAATATCCAAACCTACTCTTAATCTAGAACATATCTAGAAAACTGCAACCATAAGTGAAATCAGAAAAACATATATAAAATATGCATGCAATCGATTAAAATTCAATAATTAAATCAAATTCCAATGGGAAGTGGATCCCATGAATATATTTCGACTCTCAGTTTTGGCACGTTCTCGCCTACGTATATTCATAAGTATACACCTCATTGTCAATCACACTCACTGTGACTTCTAATTTTGGTCCTGACCGTTTCTCATTGTGACAGCTCTGGCACGTTCATAGGAGGCGTATCAAGGCTTCACTTGTCAATGACAAACTCAAGCTACCGATGTAGTCCTGACAGCTTTGGCACGTTCAGGAATCCACTTTCACTTGAATTTGTCTCTTATCATATAAGTTATACCGACGCAAATGAACTACCATCAGCCATAACTGCACAACTGTGTCACGATACAGCTACAACATTAGGAAAACATTCACATCCGTACTGACAAGACGGACCAAGAAACAAGTATTCCTCATAATAGTTACTTTCAAACCTTATTTAAGCTGGGATATTCGTAAAAAGTGGCATACACCTTTATTCTAATCAAATTAAATTTCACATGCATGTGCAAATAATCAAATTGGATTAAATATCATATATCAAGCATGATAAATGTAATGAATGTAGGATCAAACTGGCTCTGATACCTTTTTGTTGGGGTTTTCTTAAGGCGCAACGGAAGGGCGTGGTTCGAGTGAAATCGTAACTTTAAAATTTTTAAACTTACTGAATAAATAATTCAATATCCCATATGAATAATTCATTCATATTTCACCTAAACATATTATATCTAATATCATATAGCGACATAAATAATTTAGAAAACATCGCGAAACTTTTACGAAAATGTTTTTCCGTAAAATAGCATAAAACACGTTTTTGGCCGAACCGACCACCCATACACATGGGGACTGCCCAGGTCAGCCCTAATAGTACTTGGGCAGTTCATGGGCTGTCCGAACAGTGACCAATTCACCGTTTGGATAGCCATCACCCGGTAAGCCCATGCATCAAGCCTCCAAATCCATCCTCCAAATCAAAAGGTCCCAAAATCCAAGGAAGAAAGAAACCTATATACTATGCTAGATACTCAAGAACAAGAAACAAACTTTTAAGATTAAGAATATTGAAGATTATTACCTCAAAATCTCCTAATTTCCTTAAGCTTTCTTCTTGATTTCATCATTTTCTCTCAAGTTTCTCTCAAGAATATTTTTAGGGTCTTTCTATGGAGAGGACTTCGACCATGGAGGAGTTATGAAAGAGAAAAATAATTTTGCACTTTATATACAAGGCTTGGACGAAATTAGAGGGAAAAGCAATTTGGTCATTTGTAATTCATTTAATTAATTAAAGAATTCAAATCCAATTTGATAACATTTATCTTAAATGCAAATAAGTCAAACTTTTACACTATAATCATTTCCTAATAGAAATATCACCATAGATATTTATATTTTAATTACTTTAATTATTTAACAATTAAATAATTAAATAATTACTTAAATATAAATATCTAAATATATATATATCATATTTACTTTAAATAATCAAAATACATATATTTGTGATATATGTCAAGTATCTTATTTGACAATTAATTAATGTGTATTTAATAAAATCATATATTAAATAAAAATACACATTAATTAGGAAATGACTGAAATACCCCTTATGCATTTATTTTTCATTTAACCCTTAAACAATTCGAATCAACTCATTTAATCCGATAAAGTATTATGAATAACCTGTATTATTCATAATGCGTTGCCCAACTGCTCAACGAGTACATTTCATATTTTAGGACTCTCTAAGTTTAGGTTTATCTATCACATAATCAAATTCTGTGTCTATAATTCACTCACTCATAAATTATGACGACCACGGATAATCTCGCTAAACTATGCAAGTCGAGGTCATTGCGTACGTATAATCCCTCTGTCACAAGCTATCAATATTATACAGGGGATATAGATAGGAACCTCGAATCCCTTAAGTATAATATAGTCGACTTACAAATTTACGACCTCTAAATAACACTCGGAACTCGCTTTCGAAGTATTCCACGACCATGGATTTACTAGATTGAAAAAACGTACATGATACTATTAGGGTTGGTGCTCGGAGCGCCAATTTTCTTATTTATTTCCCTGTAAATACTTATGTAAACATTTTATTATGAATAAAATAAACAATTTTTATTTTTGGTAAAGACGTAATTGACCTTAGAATGATTAGTTATGATACAGTTGCAAAAGCGTCGCAACTGAGATTGAGTTGTATCATAACTGTATCATTTCTTTAATAGTTCCTTATCAAGATTTACATTATTTGGTCAGTAAGTAAACCCGTTGAGACCGGTACATGTCGTATATTGGAATCTTGGATTCCAATGGTAGATTCTCAATGAACCGTGAGTCTTGGAGACTCGTATAGATATGTAGGTGTTTATATCAGATAAACACTGAACGACTTACTGAAGATTCTTAATAGATGCTACACCAACGTCAATAAAAATCTTCTCGGGGTTGAGTAGTATAGTGATTCTTTGACTTGAGATACCATTGTGGATATATGAAATATCCTTCACACTTTGATGACAGTCACATCACCGATCTATTTAGGTCAGACCTCCACCTGTCTGTTGGGTGTGGACTGATCCTCATGATATCATGTGTGTGTCAAGATAGAATTTTCCAGTTCTGTCTACAGAGCATATGTATTCAATATGGAATTAGCAATCTTTTAAATCCATGGGCCTGTGGTACACTATAGAAGTGAGTTCTAAGTGTTATTAAGAGATTGCTAATAGAAACGTCGACGTGATTTGTAACATCCCTAATCTGGGAGATGCTACCGGCATGAAATAGGTCGTACTAATCCCCTGGGCCTCTGACTCTCTAACCATGAACATATACTAATACTCTTTTCTCTATTAAAATACCATAAGTATGGGACCTTAGCCCAAGCTTAATAATAACAAACATACAACTCAACATCTATAACTGAAAACATAATAACACACTTTTACAATGACTACCTCAAATCAAAGACTAATACATAACTTTTACTTGACTCTGACTGACACTCACTCTTTCTGACTAGAACTGATGGACTCCATACCCTAGTGATTGCATCAGTATCCGTCCTCATGAGCTCGTCCTCCGAGAATACCTGCAAAATAAGGAAACTGGGAGTGGAGGGGTTAGATCATTGTACGATCTAAGTGAGTGGACGAAAACTAAAATACAGTTATAAAACATTTGGTTCTTAAACTGAAATTCACGAAATAGCTTTATAAGAAAACTATTTTTCTGTCTGAAAAGTCTGAGCTTCTTTCTGAAAAATCTCGTTGTTTGAACTTTTTCTGTAAGATTAACTTAAACTCACTTTAAAATTTGTTCTGAAAACTTGTATCTGAAAAACTATTTTTCTAAAATTCGGATCACTGAAAACTGATCTGTCTCTGAAAAACTTGATGTATGGGGGCGTTACGTATCGTCGTCCCTCATACGCCTAACTAGAGCCAGGACTGCAAATCTATGACTTTGGGGCGTTATGTATCGCAGTCCCCCAAAGCATGCCACTATTGTCCCTGAAACTAGTGGTCTTGGGGTGTTACGTATCGTCGTCCCCCAAGACACTGAACTAGAACAAAGGGTGCTAATCTATGCTACCCTCCAAGCTCTGAAACTAGTATCTAAGGGCATCTGTCATTCCTAGTCCTGAACTAGGATCTGAGGGTGTTACGTATCGCCGTCCCCCAGTCCTCTACATGTGCACATGCCATCCGTCAAATCCATAAGTTACATGATGGGGTGGGTTTTTCCCCCATGCCTCGAAAACATAAAACATTTTCTTTCTAGTAGCATCAGAAAATCAAATGTGGCTAGTGCCCTAAATACTAAAAGTTAGTCTGTGTTTAAATAACATAAATGAAAAAAAAAATCAACTGGAAAAAAGAGTGTCCACTCACTGATTGGAATCTGGCTGGTGCTATATTGTTTCATCGAAGGAAAGTGCAATTCACGCAATGGTCTATAAATGGTAACTCAGTTAGGCTACAAACCATGAGATGAAATTTGGAATTAGGCTAAACTTCCTCAATTCAAGTCCGTGATATCGTCACTTAGTATATTGGAATAAGATGAAATTTATGCATACGAACGATATGAGACCCTAAAGGTGGTCTCTAATACGCTAGGGTGGAAATAGGATGAATTAAAAACTAACTTGGGGATATTTTGGTCTCACATCGCGACGCAAGGTGTTACGCGTTGCGACACAAACGTTCCAGAAATGGCACTGAATTTTCCACTACGAGTCGCGACGCTAAACCCTTTGGTGTCGCGACGCGAACCTGATTTCTAGGTTTCTGCAGTTGCTTCCTCAAGCCTATTTCTCCCTAAATACATTCTTAAGACTTCTATATCCATTTTTATTGCATAAACCATTCCATTTAGCCTCAAATAACATCCACAATACTACTAACATCAACTTATATCAATTTTATTCACTCCACTTAATTCTACCCAAAATTGAATAAGTTGGGATTTTTCCCCAATCACCATTTTCTTAGCACAACAATCACTCATTAATCATCACATCCAAGTCAATCAACTTAATACAATCATCAAAACTTAAAAACTCAAAATATAACAATTTGGGTCAAGTCCCCTTACCTTCTTTCTCTTGATTCTCTTCATTCCTCAAGCTTCCAATGTAGCTTTTCTTCATCTTTATTGTTGAATGCTTATTTTTGTCTTTGCTTCGTCTTCTTTCTTCCTATTTTCTTCTTCTTTCACCTTTCTTCTTTCTTCTTCGCTTCCCCATCTCACGTCTCCCTCTCTTTCTATCTTTCTTTCTTTTTTTAAAAGATGTGTGAATAGTCCCCCTTTTATAAAGTAGGGGCCAATTTGACTAATTGACAAAGTTTTAATTTAAAAAAATTTAGAAACTTTGAGAGAATTGTAGAATTCTCTAGATGGGTCCCGAATTACTATTCATTTGAAATTTTGATCTGCATTTTCGACTTATTTCTGCTCTGAATTTGGGAAAGTATTCAATGCGAAAGTTGTAGATCTCGATCTCAGCTTTTCTACGATAAAAATCATCTAAAATAAAAGTTCGTATGAGACAGTTACAGCCTAAATACCATAAGCTATTCGGAATAGAACATCATAGAATTTCGCATCGACGTTTCGAAGAATTTTCGTTTATCCCTAAATTCGTTCTATGAATGTATATATGCTCAGACATAATTTATATTACGTAATACTCATTTCATGGTGTTGTAATAGTAGTCGGGATTTTTGGTCGTTACATGATTATATCTATAGAGATTTGACGTTTATATATATATCTCTGGAATAATCCGGATACCTGTGACAGAGGGATTATATATATGTAATGACCTCGACCTGTATGGTTCAGTGAGTTTATCTGTGTTCATCATAATTTGCGGGTGGGTAGATTATGGACACGAAATTAGATTCGTGATGGATATGCCTGAACCTAGAGAGTCTCACTAATGAATTATATTCGTAGAGCACTAAGGCAATTTTTATTAAATAATATTGATTATTTATAAATCGTTTAACAGTTAATCGAAAGATACATACAAATTTAACTTTTGGTCATTTCCTAATTAATATGTAATTGTATTTAATGCATAATTTTATTAAATACACATTAATTAAATGTCAAATTAGGATATTTTATCTATATCATTAATATATGTATTTGGATTATTTAAAGTAACTAAAATATAATAACTACCATTGTGAAATTTAATTAATTATTTAATTGTGAAATAACTAAAATATAATATCTACCATTATGATAAAGTTATGAAATGATTAGTTAGTGTATAAGTTTGACTTTACATTAAAGTAAATGTGTTAAAAAAGAATTTGACTTCTTTGATTTTTCTCACCCAATTTTCGGCCATTGCCCTAAATATATAAGAGTTTCATTTTTTCATTTGCTCCACTTGTTCAAGCCACCAAAAACCTAAAACAAAAGAGACTTGAGAGAAAAATAGAGAAACCAAGAAGAAATTAAAGAAAGCTTGGATTTTTATAAGTATTTCCAACTTTCTATAAGAATGAAACTTGTTCCTTTTATTCTTGGCTACATCATGTGTAGTTCTTAAGTTTTTCAACTCTCTTATGCTTGTGTTATGATGGTTGGAAGCATGAATGACAGATGTATGCATGTATGATTAACAAAGTAAGTTTATTAAAGGTGTATAAGCACACTTTTGATCATTTGATGATCTTGTTGCCATTCTAGAATTTTTAGACCACTCATTGATGACCTAGAATTGTTCTTGAGTTGTTTCAAAGTGCTGAGACTTGTTTGGTGTTGTAGAGATTAGATTAAAGTATTGGATTTGGTTAATTTTATTAATTGGATTAATTTGAGAAATTAAGGTTTATACCTCCACCAAAATTGGGGCTTTTCATATATGTGTTGTATAATGATGTATAAAAGATGTACAAATCATTTGGTGTGGATTGGAATTCATCCAAACTTGTTTTGAACAAATTTGGTCCAAAATGCAAAAAGTTGAAATTTTATGGTGCATTCGGCAATTTCAAGTTTTTTGTGATTTTGTGTTATGAGTTGTATTTTGATGTATATGATATGTAGAAATCATTTTGGTAGTGATTTGAAATCACTTAAATTTGTATTTGATAAATTAGGACTAAAAATATCAAAATGCAAACTATTGGGGTCTCACGATAAATATGGGAAAATCTGATTTTTGGTTAAAAAAATTCATTTTTTAAGTATTGAGTAATTATAATAAATAAGTTTATTTTAATTTCCCTAGAAAAATTATTGAAATCAGAAAAAATTATTTTTCCACATTCTGCTCCGTTTACCCCTAAGATCCCCTACAAAATGATATCAGAGAGAGTCTGATTCTGAATACATGATATGATTATGCCTTTAAATTTAATGTTTAATCTAATCTTTACTTTATGATGCATGTGTTTTTTTAATTTGATTAAATAAAGTGATAACATTTTTTGCTGAAAATCCCTATTTGAAATTAGGTTTTATAATTAATATGTATTTGATGGATGTTTCTTGGCCCGTCTTGTCAATACGGTTTATGGATAAATATTCTACGACTATATCCGAGAATGTGCCAAAGCTGTGAGGATATAGCCAGTAGGAATTTATCTGTACCGAAAATTTGTGATATTAGGTAAATTCAAGCGAAAGCGGAATCCTAAACGTGCCAAAACTGTCAGGGTTACACAAGTATCTTGAATTTATCATTGACAAGTTTGACCTTGATACGCCTCCTTGTGAACGTGCTGAAGCTGTCACAACGAGAAATGATCAGGATCGGAACCCAGGAGTCACTGGTGAGTGATTGACAATGAGTTGTCTATCTAATGAATATACGTAAGCGAGAACGTGCCAAAGATGTGAGCTGAAATATATTCATGGGGTCCACTTTTCACTATTATATTTAATTTGATTATTACTTGTCTTGTATTCTGTTTGGGGATTACATTTTTGTAAGAAATAATGTGAGAGAAGTTTTTAGATTAAAAATCCATGATCTATTTAATGCTTTTGATATTATATGAAACTGTTTTATCTGCTAACCATTTATTCACTATCTATTTGATAGATTTGTGAAGACGACTTCTTCGAATAACCCATTTGCTCATATGCTTGATATGAATAAGCTCAAGGGTGCTGAGAACTTTGCAGACTGGGATATGGATTTGAGGATCGTCCTCGGATCCGAGAAGCTGAGATATGTATTGGAGGGTCCATTACCCCTTGCTATATCTGAAGATGCATCAGAAGAAAAGATTGAGACTTTCCATAAATGGAAAGATAATGATTTAAGGGTTAAATCATACATTCTCAGTTCTCTAGCTTCTACACTGAAGAGGCAATACTTTGAGATGCATGATGTTTATAGCATAATGACACAGCTCCGTGAATCGTTCATGAACCAAGAACAAGTCTTGGTTCACATAGTAACAATGGAACCGTTCCATTCTAAACATGGTGAGGGACAGGCTGTGAGCACACATATGCTTCATTTGATCGATATAGATCGAGAAATTGAGGCACAGTGATTTCCCTCTCAAAGATACTCTGGGATGGAATGTCATTCTTAGTTCGCTCCCAGTGTCATATCGGTAAACATGAACGAGATTCACTACACTTACCTTGAGTTGCATATGATGCTTCTCACAGTGGAGGAGGATTTGAAGAATGGAGGGTCGACTCGCCTTCCGAAACCCATTTCAATTTCCGCTTCTTCCCACTCCAAGTCGAAGGGGAAGAAGACGAATGGAAAGAAGAAAAAAGGTTTCAATATTCCTCCACAGGCTAAGGTAATGAAGCCTAAGAGAGCTTCTGAAGATAAGTGTCATCACTGCCAGAAGGTCGGGCACTGGAAGAGGAACTGCCCTGATTACATTTCCAAGATCATGAGGGAAAGAGCATCGACATCAGATACTTTTATTTTTCCCGTTATTGATATATCATTAGCTTGTGAAGCTGTCACATCTAGTTGGATTTTAGATTGTTCTTGTCCTTTTCACATTTGCAATTCGATGTAGGTGCTGAAGGAAATTAGAAGACTGAAGCCTGGGGAGATGCAATAGCGGTTCAGGAGTGGTGACTATCTGGATGCGATAGCAATGGGCTTATGCGAGATTCTCTTACCCAGTGGAACACTTTTATTAAATGACTGTTATATTGTAACGGGATGTGTAGAAAATATTATATCAATTTTTGTATTAAATACATAAGGATATCATGTAAATATTTGTAATTATTCATTGTATTTATGTGATAGAAATAATATTCAGATCCTTGTTTGTCCAAATGAGCATGGTTATTACATTTTGCACACTTCTCGGGATATTTTGAAAACTGGAATTAATAAAGTAAATTATCTGAAATAAATGATAATGAACTTTGGCATATTAGGTTAGGTCATATAGGCGTGAAACGTCTAACCCATTGGGTTAGGAATGGTTTGATTCCGGATCTCACCATTGAACCTTATCCAACCTGTGAATCTTGTATTCAGGGTAAAATGACCAAAGCCCCATTTTCGGGTGTTGGACACCGAGCCACTGACTTATTGGAACTCGTACATTCTGATGTATGTGGTCCTATGAGTCAGACTACACACAGTGGTTTTCATACTTCATTACCTTTACCAATGATATGTCACGGTACAGTTATGTTTATCTGATGAAACATAAATCAGAAACCTTTGAAAAGTTCAAAGAATTTCGAAACGAAGTAGAAACATAAACTGGTCAATATATTAAATGTCTCGATCGGATCGATGCGGTGAATATAAGAGTGGAGAGTTCATTGATTATTTAAAGGAGAATTGGATTCTTACTCAATATACTCCTCCTAGTACTCCACAACATAATGGAATATCAAAGAGGAGAAGTCAGACATTATTGGATATGGTCCGATCTATGTTGAGTTTTACAGATTTGTCCTATTACTTATGGGGTTATGCTCATTTAACTGCCACTCATCTTTTGAATAAGATTCCTTCTAAAGTTGTTCCTACGACTCCGTATGAGATATGGACCGGTAGGAAACCAAATCTTAATTATATTAGGGTTTGGGGCTGTCCTGCATACGCCAGGGTGGCTCAGTAGAATAAGCTTTTACCTCGAAGGTAAAAGTTTAGGTTTGTTGGATATCCTTCAAATACGAAAGGATATTTGTTCTATGATACTGAGCATCGAAATATGTTCGTAGCCCGCTTCAGAAAATGTCTAGAGGTAGAATTTTTGACTGAAATAGGTAATCATAGACAGGTTGAACTTGATGAAGTACAACCTGAGACCAACGAACTAACAGTGGAACCTGAAGTTCAAGAAGATGAAAAACCTTTATCACCCACACTCTGTAGGTCCGAAAAGGTATCTATACCTCCTGAACGCTTGTATTTGATACAAGAAATGAGTCTTGATGTTTTCCTAGTTGAAGAGACTGACCCTTTTACCTATAGAGAAGCGATGTTGGACATCGACTTCGTGAAGTGGAAATAGGCCATGAAATCAGAGTTAGACTCTATGCATCTGAATCAAGTTTGGGACTTGGTTCATCTTCCTGAAGGAATTATTCCTATCAGTTGTAGATGGGTTTACAAAAGGAAGCGCGGGCCTGACAGAAAGGTTGAAACCTTTAAGGCCCAATCGGTAGCTAAAGGTGTTGGGGTTTCAAGCGATGGGCGCAGCAGAAGCGCGGTTTGGGCGAAATCATAATTTCAAAACTTTTTCAAATTACCGAATAAATTATTCAATATCTAATATGAATAATTTATTCATATTTCACCTAAAACTATTTATTCAATATCAAATAACGACATAAATATATATGAAACATCGCGAAACTTTTACGAAAAACAATTTTCCACAAAATGACGCAAAACACGTTTTGACCGAACCGACCACCCAACACTTATGGAGACTACCCAGGTCAGCCCCAAGAGTGTTAGGGCAGTTCATGGGCGGACGGAATAGTGATGAACTCACTGTTTGGACAGTCCTCACCCGGTTGGCTCAAAAGTCACCGGTAACGCCGTTTTTCACCGTTTTCGCTTATTTCAACTTTGAAACACTTTCCGGAAATTGTTCCAACTCCCAAAACACATCCAATACATTCATATGACATGAAATTCATAACCAAAATAGAATGAACTCTAGGTCTGATCCAGAACAGAAAAATGCCAAATTTCATGATTTAAATCCAATTTTCAAGATTAATCCAATTAATCCACAACACCAATCAAAGTCACCACACATGAAATACCCAAGAATATTTCTAGGCATTACAAGATTGGTCATAACACTCTAGAATGGAAACATATCATCAAATGAGTAAATTGAACTAATATTACAATAATATCAACCAAATTACTTCACACATGTATCAACACTTCCAATTCCATCCACCACAACCAAGAGCCCCAATTTTTATGAAAATAAAAAACCGTAGGGTCTCATAAGATCATCAAGAAATATGAAATAAAATTTCCAAGCTTGGGGATTTGAAGAATTACCTTAAATCTCTTAATTCCTTAGCCTTTTTTTCTTGATTTTCTTCTTTCTCATCCTTGAACCATCAAGAATTATTTGAGAGCTTTTTAGGTTAGAGTATTCGGCCATGGAGGAGATAGATATGAAGAAAATAAAATTTTCCCTTTAAAAATACCAAAACCGACATTGGAAGGGGTATTTTGGTCAATTTCTTCATTTAATCCAATTAAAATAAAGATAATAAAAGATAAGCTTTAACATGAACCAATCAAATTTACACACTTAAGCTTAATTAAATCATGCCATGTGTATCAATAATAATTGGACAAATTTCATAACATTTATGAAACAAGTTTATTAATTAATCATTTAAATATTAAACAATTAAATATCCAAATAATCAATTAATATAATTATTATTATATATGTATTTTTATTTACAATAAATAAAAAAATACATATATTTATGGCATGTGTCAAAATCTCATTTGACGAATAATTAATGTGTATCTAATCGTATTATGTATCAAATACAAATACGCAATAATTACGATTGACCAAAATCTCCTAATGCATGTGTTATTGTTTAACTGATTAAACGATCCAAATTAATTAATTTAATCTGATGAATTATTATGAATAATCTGTATTATTCATATCGCGTTGCCCAAGTGCTCAACAAGTACACTTCATATTGTGGGACTCTCTAAGTTTAGGTTTATCCGTCATGAAATCTAATTTCTTATCCATAATTTACCCACTCATGGATTATGACGACCACAGATAATCTCGCTAAACTATGCAAGCCGAGGTTATTGCATACGTATAATCCATCTGACACAGGCTATCCATATTATACCTGGGATATATATGAGAACATCAAATCCATTCTGTATAATATATTCAACTTTCAATTTACGATCTCTAAATAGCACTCGGAACTGATTTCTGAAGTTATACCACGGCCATGGATTTACTAGATCATAAACACGTGAGGATACATATGTCATGTACATAGGACTGACGGATCCTATCTTGATACGCATTGGATATCATGAGCATCAGTCCACACCCAACGAACATGCGGAGGTCTGATCATGAATAGATCGGTGACGTAACTGCCATCAAAGTGTGGAGGATAACTCATATATCCCACTATGGTATCTCAAGTCAAAGGACCACTATGCTCGCTCAACTCGAGAAGATTCCTATTGACGTTGGTGTAAAATCTATTAGGAAATCTTCAGTGAGTCGTTCAATGTTTATCAAATAAACACATACATGTCTATACGAGTCTCCCGATACTCATGGTTCATTGAGATAAACCATCGGACCAAGTCACAGTATACGATATGTAGTGGTCTCAGTGGATTTTACTAACCGACCCGTGTTAGTAAATCTTGACCAGGAACTTTATTTAAGGATATACATCTAATAGTGTGGTTCATAATGTCAATTACAAACTACGTTGTAACTACGCACTTTATTGTAAATCCTAGGGTCTTTGTCTAATATACACGTATTACTAAACCAGATTTAGTATCGATCTAATCATAATCAGATATCTAATCGTAATTAGATCAAATAAGTGTAAAAAAGACAAGGGTGCTACCATTAAATTAGTAATATTATGGAAAATAGAATTGCTCGTATTCATGAATCAGACATAAATACGATCCAGATTGGCACTCTGAGCACCAACCCTAACAAAAGGTTACAAGAAGCGACCTGGTGTCGACTACAATGAAACTTTTTTGCCAGTTGCGATGCTAAGGTCTATTAGGATTTTATTGTCCATTGTCGCTTACCATGATTACGAGATTTGGCAGATGGATGTCAAAATAACTTTTCTAAATGGATTTCTTGATGAAGAAATCTATATGGAACTGCTGGATGATTTTGTATCCAGTGAAAACTCGGTCATGGTATGTAAGCTTAAGAAGTCCATTTATAGACTTAAACAGGCTTCACGAAGTTGGAATCTTTGAATCGATGAGATAATCAAATTGTCTGGTTTTCTTAAGAATTCAGAAGCCAATATGAGTACGGTGGTATTTTTAGTTCTCTATGTTGACGACATCCTAATCATTGGGAATGATATTGCGATGATGCAAGGCGTCAAAGCTTACCTCTGTAAGAATTTCTCCATGAAGGACCTGATGAAGCTTCTTATGTCTTAGGCATAAAACTCTATAGAGATAGAGAAAGGTAGCTTATTGGGTTATCTTAATCAACGTACATAGATAAGATCTTAGAACGGTACAATTTTGATAATTGTAAGATAGTAAATATACCGTTTAGACATGGCCTACATCTTTCAAAGAAGATGTGTCCACAAATAGAAGATGAGAAGATTATAATGTCTAATCAGCCTTATGCTTCGTGTTTGGGTAGCATCATGTATGTCATGTTATGTACTAGGCCTAATATCAGCTTCACAGTTAGTGTGACCAGCATATATCAGTCCAATCCAGGTAATGACCATTGGATGGCCATTAAACATATCCCAAAGTATCTTAAAGGTACTAAGGATAAGTTTCTGATTTAAAAAGGAAATGAACTGCATGTTAATGGGTATACGGATTCGGATTTCCAATCGGATCCTGATGATAGAAAGTCTACATCAGAATTCGTGTTTACCCTTAACGGAGGTGTAGTTTGTTAGAAAAGTTCCAAACAAGGGTCCATAACTGATTCCACCACAGAGGCGGAATATATTGCAGCTTCTGAAGCTACAAAAGAAGTTGTTTGAGATATTTGTATTTAATTAATTATTTAAGTATTTAATTATTTAATAATTAAATAATTAAAATATAAATATCTACCATTATGATAAAGTTAGGAAATGATTAGTTAATATATAAGTTTGACTTTACATTAAAGTGAATAGGTTAAAAAGAATTTGACTTCTTTAATTTTTGGTTAGAAAATGAAAATATCTATTTCCTTTTTCTCACCCAATTTTCGGCCATTGCCCTAAATATATAAGAGTTTCATTTTTTCATTTGCTACACTTGTTCAAGCCACCAAAAACCTAAAACAAAATATACTTAAGAGAAAAAGAAAAGAAACCAATAATAAATTAAAGAAAGCTTGGATTTTTGTAAGTATTTCCAACATTCTATTAGAAGGAAACTTGTTCCTTTTATTCTTGGATACAACATTTTGTTGGATAATTATGACCCATAGCATCACTATTTGTAAAGAACATTGTGTTTTTGTACAAATTAACTATGTGACAAAAGGAAATTACTATTTTATCATTATTGTAATTAGATTACTTGGATATATATTAATGATAAAAGTCCATATGGTTCAATCGGATTAATAAGATATGAGACAATATTGATCCACGAATGGTTTAATCATTAAATATCCCTAGTCGAAGTATTATCGAGACTGGACATTGATATTGCGGAATAGACTAGTATTACACTTGTGCGCGTTATGGAAGCTTAACGACATAGTTCTCATATATATAGGTTTTGGATACTTATGCAAGTGTAATAATAGGTTTTGTTAGCAGTTGGACCGGGAACAGTTTGCTCTGGATAGACCCACTCGGAATCTCATTGGTAGTATGATTATGTGTATATGGGAATCTGAATCATGGTAGGTGTATGTGATCTTTAACCTAAGACTTACGTCACTATTACTTGCGACAATCAGTTTACTTTTGTATTGGTCGTCTGGAGCTTTAACAGGTTTTGTGTACGCCTGTATTGGGTTTACTGATAATCTTAGTGTATTGGATGTGATATCAAGATGAGAGTATCACTTCAGTCATATGGAGATATGGTCACACAGGATACATAACTAGTACTCTAAAAGCTGCAGCTATCGGGATAGTATGACTAGGTCATGACTTCTCGATTATAGAGATTAATTACTTGGGATCCGATATATGTATCGTACGGGGCAACATAGAGCCAGCCCTAGGCCTAGCATGTGACATCCGATACTGGATCGTATTACACATTACATAATATTAGTATTACTATGCCTGATACAAATGATATTCCTCGGTGAATATTTCTGGAGAATTGGGTAGGCACGGTGCTTTGCTAGAAGCCAACCATGTCTTGTAAATCGGTGAGAACATGGTACAGGGTACGCATGTGTTCGGACAGTCCATTAACCGTATTTACTGCCAACATATCCAGGAACCTCTTGGGTCGCTTCCCAAAGATTCACCATTGACATTTGACTCAGATAGAATTAATCTGGGATTAATTATGAGAGAGAAAATTAATCTGGGATTAATTGCAGTAAGAATTAATTTGAGATTAAATTCGTATAGAAGAGAGAACGCGATTAATTTAGAATTAATCGATAAAATAAATTTAATAGTTAAATTGGATTTTTCTATTTAATTTATTTATTTGTGGCTAAAATAATATATCAGATATATTAATTGAAATCAGATTTCAATAAGAAATTAAAATTGGATTTTAATTCGGGCGAACGAATTTATTTAGAATTAATTCGAAAGCGACTATCATAATAATTTTGCAAGGCATAATTATTTAATTAAATTGGATTTAATTATGGCGTGTCGGTAAATTCATTTATTCGAAATTAAACGAACCCGATAAAATTGTCCGTGACTTTGTGTGTGTCTTTTTGTGTTTAGGGAACACAAAATATCTTTGACTTTGGTGGGCCCAAGTCAAGTTGTGTGTTGAGTAAGCCAACTCAAATTTTGAATTTAAAATATGGTGGGACCACATGACTTACATCAAATGTCTAAGATTGATGGAATTGGTTGGCTTTATTAATTATAGTAATTAAACACACTACAACCAAGTTTGGAAACTACACACTATTCACTCTCTCTTTCTCTCAACCCTTGGCCGAAACTTCTCTCAATTTCTTATGAAATTTTGCTTCAAAATTTCTACTAAACTAGCACTTGGAGGAGTCAAATGAGGTGATGGGGAAACTCACCCAAGGAACAAATAACATACAACAAGCTTGGAGCTTCATCCAAAAGAGGAAATTTTTGAAATTTATCCATCTCTCAATGTAAGTGATTCTGCCACTTTACTTGATTATTTCACACATAAAATCACATTTAGGATCTTGTGGCATGTCTTAGAGACTAACAATGGTATCTAGAGCCTTGCTAAATATTATTTTGAAATCTAAGGTTCATAAACTTTGATTAGGAATTTTTACTTGGAGCATGAAAATTTAAAATTGCGTTGTTGGTTGATGTTAGATGATGATAACTTGGAGTTGTGCATTGTTGGATTGTTGAAAAATTGATTGGATCAAATTTCCCAAATTCCCTATCATGGCCGAAACTTACCCTAGATTTACTCATGGTGATTTTTTAAATTTTGACACTTGGATGTGTTAATGGCATGATATGTATGTTGAATGTTGATTTAATTGGATTGGAATCAAATTGGATGTTAATTTCTTGTCATTGTCGTGAGTTAGCATGCTTGTTGGAGACTTGATTTTGCTTCAATTTGTGTTGGACATGAATTGGAATGATAAGCATGATTAATTAATATTTTGGAAATGTTAGATTAATTAATTAGTTATGTTAATTACACTTAAAATGGATTAATGTAATATTTGGAATATTGTATTAATGTAAATTAGTCCCTAAAATACTAAATGGGCTAATTTGGTTATATTTGGATTAATGGGCTTGGTTGGGCCAAGTTTGGTTGTGGACAATTGGGTTGGATCCAATTGGGCCTAAACTATTTCCATAAAAGTCCAAAATATGACTTTAGTGCCTTTAATTATCTAATTGGGTCTAATGGGCCAAAATTAATTTATGGCATAGGGTGATTCCTAAATGGGCCAAGGCATTATGGGCTTGATCTATAATGGCCAAAAGTCCATGCCTAAAGAATTAATTAAAGCCCATTGGACGTAATAGAATTGGCATTGGATGTTAAATGGGCCTTTGAGACCATTTGGATTGGATTTGGAATCCAAGTCTAAGAAGGCATTTTATTATATAATAAGTGTAATTGTTTAATTTGGAATTAAACATGAATTAGTATTGAATACAATTTAAATTGGATTTAATATTGTAGTTCGATATAATTCAAGAATACTTACTTTGAGTATTTATTCTTAAACGAGTTGGACTCGCGCAAATCAAATCGTTGTATGAACATTGGATGGTCATTAATTGAAGAATTAATTAATTGGATTAGATTGATTGACAACATGCTATGTGTGAATGCTTGGATGTATTTGTTTGAATAATGTATATCGGATGTATATTAGATGGGTGGGGGCAATTTTGGAAATTATTATAAATATTGTATTTATTTGAAATTGGACCTGCGTGTCCAGCCTATCACCTCTTATTCTCATTGTATTTCTCTTCTCACCAATTCCCCTCAATGTATATGAGGTTTCTTATAGTGTTATGTAATTGGGTATATAGAAGAATGTAAAGTGCTAGCGGGAGAGAGATTTGTTTTAGGAACAAAATGTATAGATCCATCCGCATATCATTATTATATTTATCGCGTCTTACTATGCTTTTAGAATGCATGTTTAAGGGTGTATGATGAGACCTAATTAAAGATAATAAATTGGTTGCCAATTTACAAAAATGCCCTCGCATTTAATATTAAGTGTTTCCTTCTATTGAGTGGTTCTCTCTCAAGATCCAAGATTGGCTTTGATTTGTAAGCCAAAGTCAAGATCATTATCTATCGTGGATGTGTTTGAACCATGAAAGCTTTGTTAATATCGCCTGTCTTGGGCAGTTGTGACTTGTTGGCCAAAGTCAAGGTCAATTTTGTTCATCGACGTGGATTACGAAGCTTTCCCACAGTCAATGGGTCGCGCTTAACTGGAATCATTAAGCTTGTTGAGCCAAAGCCAAGGCTTAGTTGATTCAAAGGAAACAGGTTAGGAAATATATTAGATATATGTTTCGGACTTGGATATCCACCTACCGGATCTAGGATTTGGATCGGATCCAATTGATCTTAGAGATCTACCTAGTTAAATTTTATACAGCTTGTTGGCCAAAGTCAAGGTTGTGTATTATTTAACGGGATCCTAGCCAACTAGGAAACTAGGTTTCCCGAGTACTCAACGGAGGGTTAGAGGCTCGCCGAAAATTAGTGGGAGGCTAGTATTAAATTTTCAATTTCGTTTAATACTAGATAAAATGCGAGCTCTATTATTATTATTTCTACATTAAAGTGAATAGGTTAAAAAGAATTTGACTTTTTTAATTTTTGGTTAGAAAATGAAAATATATATTTCCTTTTTCTCACCCAATTTTCGGCCATTGCCCTAAATATATAAGAGTTTCATTTTTTCATTTGCTACACTTGTTCAAGCCACCAAAAACCTAAGACAAAATATACTTAAGAGAAAAAGAAAAAAAAACCAATAATAAATTAAAGAAAGCTTGGATTTTTGTAAGTATTTCCAACATTCTATTAGAAGGAAACTTGTTCCTTTTATTCTTGGATACAACATTTTGTTGGACAATTATGGCCCATAGCATCATTATTTGTAAAGAACATTGTGTTTTTGTACAAATTAACTATGTGACAAAAGGAAATTACTATTTTATCATTATTGTAATTAGATTACTTGTATATATATTAATGATAAAAGTCCATATGGTTAAATCGGATTAATAAGATATGAGACAATATTGATCCACGAATGGTTTAATCATTAAATATCCCTAGTCGAAGTATTATCGAGACTGGACATTGATAATGCGGAATAGACTAGTATTACACTTGTGCGCGTTATGGAAGCTTAACGACATAGTTCTCATATATTTAGGTTTTGGATACTTATGCAAGTGTAATAATAGGTTCTGTTAGCAGTTGGACCGGGAACAGTTTGCTCTGGATAGACCCACTCGGAATCCCATTGGTAGTATGATTATGTGTATATGGGAATCTGAATCATGGTAGGTGTATGTGATCTTTAACCTGAGACTTACGTCACAATTACTTGCGACAATCAGTTTACTTTTGTATTGGTCGTCTGGAGCTTTAACAAAGTTTTGTGTACGCCTGTATTGGGTTTACTGATAATCTTAGTGTATTGGATGTGATATCAAGATGAGAGTATCACTTCAGTCATATGGAGATATGGTCACACAGGATACATAACTAGTACTCTAAAAGCTGCAGCTATCGGGATAGTATGACTAGGTCATGACTTCTCGATTATAGAGATTAATTACTTGGGATCCGATATATGTATCGTACGGGGCAACATAGAGCCAGCCCTAGGCCTAGCATGTGACATCCGATACTGGATCGTATTACACATTACATAATATTAGTATTACTATGCCTGATACAAATGATATTCCTCGGTGAATATTTCTGGAGAATTGGGTAGGCACGGTGCTTTGCTAGAAGCCAGCCATGTCTTGTAAATCGGTGAGAACATGGTACAGGGTACGCATGTGTTCGGATAGTCCAATAATTGTATTTACTGCCAACATATCCAGGAACCTCTTGGGTCGCTTCCCAAAGATTCACCAATGACATTTGACTCAGATAGAATTAATCTGGGATTAATTAAGAGAGAGGAAATTAATCTGTGATTAATTGCGGCGAGAATTAATCTGAGATTAAATTCGTATAGAAGAGAGAATGCGATTATTTTAGAATTAATCGATAAAATAAATTTAATACTTAAATTGGATTTTTCTATTTAATTTATTTATTTGTGGCTAAAATAATATATCAGATATATTAATTGAAATCGAATTTCAATACGAAATTAAAATTGGATTTTAATTCGGGCGAATGAATTAATTTAGAATTAATTCGAAAGTGACAATCATAATAATTTTGCAAGGCATAATCATTTAATTAAATTGGATTTAATTATGGCGCTACGGTAAATTCATTTATTCGGAATTAAATGAACCCGATAAAATTACTTATGACTTTGCGTGTGTCTTTTGTGTTTAGGGAACCCAAAAATATTTGACTTTGGTGGGCCCAAGTCAAGTTGTGTGTTGAGTAAGCCAACTTAAATTTTGACTTTAAAATGTGGTGGGACCACATGAATTACATCAAATATCTAAGATGGATGGAAGTAGTTGGCTTTATTAATTATAGTAATTAAACACACTACAACCAAGTTTGGAAACTACACACTATTCACTCTCTCTTTCTCTCAACCCTTGGCTGAAACTTCTCTCAATTTCTTATGAAATTTTGCTTCAAAATTTCTACTAAGCTAGCACTTGGAGGAGTCAAATGACGTGATAGGGAAACTCACCCAAGGAACAAACAACATACAACAAGCTTGGAGCTTCATCCAAAAGAGGAAATTTTTAAAATTTCTCCATCTCTCAATGTAAGTGATTTGGTCACTTTACTTGATTATTTCACACATAAAATCATATTTAGGATCTTGTGGCATGTCTTAAAGACTAACACATATGTAGTTCTTAAATTTTTCTACTCTCTTATGTTTGTGTTATGATGGTTGGAAGCATGAATGAAAGATGTATGCATGTATGATTAACAAAGTAAACTTTTTAAAGGTGTATAAGCACATTTTTTATCATTTGATGATCTTGTTGCCATTCTAGAGTTGTTAGTCCACTCATTGATAACCTAGAATTATTCTTGAGTTGTTTCAAAGTGCTGAGACGTATTTAGTATTGTAATGATATTTTAGATAAATTACAACACCAAATAAGTCTTAATGATAGTGTTTTTTATCGTAATGATAAATATGAGTCATATATAATGTTATGATAGTGTTTAGATAAATTCGAGCAAGTTCAGAGGGTTCATGACCCTTCCGTAGCGTTTGCGGAAACTTTTTCGGAAGAATTTCTAAAAGCTCTTAAGCATATAGTTTAAATTAACTAGTGGCTTCTATTAGTTTGTAATGATATTTTAAAATAATTGGAACTGAAAACATTGAAATCGTACTTGTTTGGGTCATCCCGAAAAGATCAGGACCTTTGTCAAAGTTAGGTTGAGAATTTCATAAGTTACGATTCTAACAGTGTTTCACCATTTGTTTTGGCAGACTTGACTATGACCTGGAGTGCTTGCGAAGCCATGTAAGTAACACATGCGATGAGAACTTAGATTGGTGAATTTTTATTTTGATTTATATATATATATATATATATAATTGACATGTTAGGTTAAAAGAGTATAGTTAAGGGATATTCTTGAGAACAAAGTTCAAGATTACGTATGGCTAGAATAGTCGACTACCACAGGTATGGATCCTTGTTATTGATATGATAAGAAGTGAGACATGAAATGAGCTTAATGTTTATGGGTATGGATGGATGAATGAAAGTGTATGAATCGGTAATAATATGTATACGTAGATGTAAATGTACGAGCATGTATAAGTATATGTATAAGCATATAAATGCATATTTGTATATGTATGAGACGATATGACATGTATGATTTGGGTATAAAAGATCGGTAAAGGAAATAAGTTATTACTTCAGTGTATATATTAGCATATGTATCTGTGCGTTGTTGTGGATAAGTTTGTTATTGACTCGAACATGTGATTGTCGCTATAAAGGTTGGATTGGTTAATTAAGATAAGGAATGAGTATAAATAAGTTATTTATGAATGGATAAGTATAATTGATAAGTTCATGTATCATAGATTACTATATGGAAAATCTGAAACTAATGGTGTTTGAGTGGTAATGAAATTTATGAGGACAATTGAGGATTTAGCATTTGAGTTCATAGTTAAGTATATACTTAAGTTAGAAACATATGTATGTATATGAGTATTTGAATGATGCTCGGATTGTTTATCGTGTATGTGCTTATGTATTAGAAATTATGTGATGAGTTTATGTTATATGATATGTGTGCCTATCTGTATGTTTGATTGGGTGATTCGTGGGGTAGTAGTCGAGCTGGTTAGAAATCCGTTCAGACGGAATTCACCTCATACTTATTCTAAAATATATAATGAGTCTCGTATGAGCATCGTATGTGTAAGCCAACCATATATATATATGTATTAGTTGGTTATGTTTTCTCTGATGTAATGGTTGTTATGTATGCTTCGTTGTCGGTTGCACGATGATTGTATGTATGGTTAAGTGTTTCTCTGTGTGTGATAGAATTCATGATTTTTTGTGAACTGTGTATGTTATTGTAAAAAAAATGAGTGATTTGAAAACCAATGGGTCTAAGATGCTGTAAAATGTGTTTGCTAAGTTGTTATCGTATGTACATATATGTGTAAGAATTCTAAAATTATATTTGTATGAGTATAAGAGAAATGAGTTAAGATATGCATGAATGCATATAAATAACGCTTGTTAAGTCATTATCAGACTATCATAACTGAAGGAAGTTTGCATTGAATTGAAAGAGTTTTTTTTCAAAATGAAGAAAGTTTGTTTGATGTTTCAATGATGTTTATTCGTGGTTAAAGTATAAATATATGACTGTATGTTTCACGTGAGTAAAATGGATTTGATGTTAAACGATGCACTTTGTGATATTTGAATTCTTGCCTTACGTGCTTTGAATATTTTGAATTTTAGATTGGCATATATATATATATATATACTAGTGTGTGCCCGTGCCTACGGCACGGTGTTACAAAATTTACAGAGAGATTGAAATTCTGTTATTTAATTTGTTTATAATGAAATAATTTTATTTTTTAATTAAATGATTTATTCTTTAATTTATTTGGTAGTTTTCATTTTCCATTAATAAATGATTTTATTCTTTAATTTATTTGGTAGTTTTCAATTTCCATTTTTATAGAGATTATATAATGAAATGATTCTTTATCATCCATTAGATTATAATGAAATGATTCTTTATCATCCATTAGATTATAATGAAATGATCTGGGCCGTCAATTAAGCCACATAAAGATAGTCTTTGGATACATTATCTCTCTTAATCATAACCATCTGTTACACTCTTTTTCCTCCCACACTATTGTGCTTTATAATATAGATATATATATATATATATATATATATATATATGAAGATTTGTAAATGAAATAGATAAAGGGTTAGTTAAAAGTTGATAAAGCTAAATTGTAACATGGTAATGTTGAAAAGTTCTAGTATGCTTCACTTTATGTTTTGTTTGTTGCATGAGCATGGTTACTTACTGATTTTTATAACTCACATCAAACTAATTTGTAGTTTTTCAGGTTGGCCTCCAGATTGGTCAACCATGGCAGCTTTGGAAGTCATGCTCGAGGCGCGGATCACTCAAGCGGCAGTCACCCTCGCGAGTGTCCTGGGAGAAGTTTTAAAAGTTTAGGATATTTGATTTATTGTTTTGTTTATCGTGCTGAGCACGCCGTTTATATTTAGTAAACGTTTTGATTGCTTATGATATTGTGGGCACATAGCCCTTGAGTGTTGATATATGATATGGGCACGGAGCCCTTATGTGATGATTTTGATGTGTTGGCGTTGACCCGAGGTCCACTATAATATATGATGTATTTCAGGTTCGTTTTGATGCTGGACTGATATCCAGGTTGTCCGGTTTTAGGAAACATCATGCCGGATTTTTTTATAAATTTAAAGGCTTATGGAGATGGGTCAATCATGTCTCCTGTCGGTAGCATCCTGTCTCTGGTGGGGTGTTACATTAACCATCTTAATTCTCCAAGAAAGTCAGAACAACAGTTCCCTGATGGTTTTAGACTAATCTAAAATTATATCCTAGCCTACTCTATTCTAGAATCTATTCTAGAAACCTGCAACCAGGAGTAGAGTTAGAAAACATATATAAAATATGCATCCAATGAATTATAAGTTCTAATTATATCTACACGATAGAATAAGGATGACATTAGCGGTCATTTTTCCATAGTATTAATCACTGCCAAGGTCATCGATTTTTAACCTAGCAATGCCTCCCACTACTTCACATAATACCAAAATCCCCAATGGAAAATGGGAATTCAATAATTAAATTGAATTCCATAATGGGAAGTGGACCCCATTAATATATTTCGACTCATAGTTTTGGCACGTTCTCGCCTATTTATATTTCACCTATATCATACATTAATATCAAATATTCAAGTATGATTACGTGTAGAGATTTGGGACAAAATTTCCATAAACACTTTCTGCAACATTAACCATTTACCGAATGACAGAACCGGCAGATCGAGATAACTAGACAACCGGATCATGCGCAATACTGGATCAACTCAGTGCTACAATGGCACGTGTATTGTAGCAGTGGATGAATTATGGTAATTTCCAAAAATTATCATTTTGCACCTAGTATGGAAAATTTCCAAAACACCACCAAAACGATACCAAAAATTCCGAGAATTTTCCTACACATTAAGTACTGTAGCAATGGCCAAAACCCATAATTTCACTAAATTATGATTTTACCTCTAATGCATTTTTTGAGAAAATTCCTAAACCACTTTCGGAACAATTCCAAATATTTTAGGAATTTTTCCTACGCATTTTCACACATCAAATTTCATCCACAATACTTCAATTTCACAAAATCAATACTTTCGAATTAATACCCAAATTAATTCAAAATTCATGCAAATCCAAATATATTATCACCAATAGAGAATCCACCACCATAAAGCAACACAAGAAAAATTCTAGGTTACCAAGGAGTGGATCAAGTAACTCTAGAATAGTAATTTAGTGTCCAACTCCCTAATTAGGCATAATTACATTAATTAGCTTAATTAACTTTACACATATAATTCTATGCTTCCTAATTTGGTTTCTATCGTCATTATCTCATCAAACAAACATGTATCTAGTATATCTAATTAGAAACTAATTGCAAATAATTTACAAGATAAAGGATAAAAGAAATTAGCTTAATTTCCTTACAAACCTTTGTTATAGCTCCTAAATAACGCATCCATACTTCCAATTTGATGCATGATCAAACCAAATCAAAAGTATCAATTATAAGCTCTCTCTTAAACCTTTCAAAGCTTAGAAAATTTTTCCAAACCCTAAAGAATAAGACTATGGCCGAAAATTGATCATTTTATACAAGGAGTGACATTTTGGTCATTCGACCATTATTAAACATTTGGCCAAAATTAACCCAATAATTTTTACACATGTGTGGCTAACATTTAACTAAGCCAAAAGCTTATCTAATAAGCTTTTTATTAATAAATTAATTAATTAATTAAGAAAAAATATTTTAAGAATATTCTTTAATAAATAATTATTAAATTAATTAACCTTTAATTAAGTAAATAATTATTCATTTGATATGTGTCAAGATTCTAATGTGTATCTAATCAAATTATGTATCAAATACAAATACACATTAGATACGAAAATATTTCGGCATGTGTAACGTTACAAATAATTCATATTATTCGTAATAAATCGCTATAGTGCTCTACGAGTTATTTTATTAATGGTACTCTTTAGGTTCAGGTATATCTTTCACGAAACACATTCCATGTTCATAATTTGTCCACTGATTCTGGTTCTACCCGGAACCGGTTGGAACATTATGATAGCGCTGAACACTGATTCCGGTTCTACCCGGAACCGGTTGGAACCGGACTGATTTTCTGAGTTTGGAATCGGAACCGATTGTAACCGGTCCAGTTCCGGTTCTAAATTGAAGGAACCAATTTTAACCGGTCTGGTTCCGGTTCCAAAATGCTCAGAACCGGAACCAAATTTTGGAACTGGAACCATTTTTGGGAACCGAATTTCGGAACCGGAACCAGAACCTGTTTTGAGAACCGAATTTCGGAATGAGAACCGGAATTTGTTTTTGGAACCGAATTTAGAACCAATTTCGGAACCAAATTAACACCCAATTTCATAACCCAAATTAAAGCCCAATTTAAATCCAATTTCATAATCAGTTTTAAAACTCAATTTCATAACCCAAATTAAAACCAATTTTAAACCTAATTTAAACCTAGATAAGAATATTATGTATTGAGTCAAAAATATTATACAATATGCAATTTTATTTATTATTTTATTTTTGTATGGACACTTATCAATAATATTATGTAATATTCAAGTGTATGAAATAATTATATTTTCAAAGTTTCACAATAAAAAATAAATAGGGTAAATCAGAACGGACCGCAACCAAATTGGAACCGATTAATAGGTTACCATATTTAATTGGGTAGGTTTCGGTTCCACGCGGATCCGAATTGGAACCGAATTGAAACCGATTAATAGTGTACCATATTTAATTGGGTAGGTTCTGGTTCCACGCGGAACCGAATTGGAACCGATTAATATGGTACCCTATTTAATTGGGTAGGTTCTGGTTCCACTTAATTAGGAACCGATTTTTTCCGGGTAGGTTCCGGTTCCATGCGGAATCGGAACCGAAACTGGTTTTGCTCACCCCTAAATTATGACGACCACAAATAATCGTGATATTTAAACGTCAAATTTTCGCTATATATAATTCATATATGTGTGTCGCAATATATTTGTGATTCTCTAGATAAATATTCGAAATTTATTTCCGCAGTACATCTTGGCCAAGGACTTAAAGGATCACGAAGTGGAAACCTAAATCCCGCACATGAAACTGACATATCCTCTCTAGATACATCACATGATATCAGAAGTATCGGTCCACTCCCAATGAAAAGGCAGAGATCTGGTCTAGAAAGATCAGTGACGTTACTGTTGTCAAAGTGTGAAGGATCACTCAGACATCCATAATATTATGGAAAATACGACTGTTCTTATTCATGAATCGGTCATAAATACGATAAGGATTGGCGCTCAGAGCACCAACCCGAACATAAATATATTTCTAATTAGATAAAGATAAGAATTGACGCTCAGATCTTGTTTTAAATTCAATGGTCTGCATTTTAATTTTCAATACCTCCATGATATTGGTACACTGGTACATTTACAAAAGTTCCAAAGGGGCGTGGCTTGGTGGTGTAGGGCTCAGGATCTCACCTTGAGGTTCTGGGTTCGAATCCAGGAAGTGCATTTCTTGTAAGAGCCTGGGACAGCTGAGGATTTTACCTACTCCGTTTAAGCCTGGAATTGGTGATTTGGCCGTGAAGTTTCCAACGATTTAAAAAAAAAAAGTAGATTAACAAAACCTAATGAACTTAAATGGATTTGCAATTTTCTATGACTATGGAATGAGATGGAGAGTTGACAACTCTTGGTGACATTTCTCCAATAAGATGAACCAACCATGTACTGTGTAATGTATATCAAAATTAAAGCGATTGAAACAATACAAATGAAATTATTAACATTCAACTATATTTTGTACGAAATTAAACACCAAGTATTATGTGACTTTGGTTGTATGTGTAATTATCGAAGTAAATTTAGCTATTGAACCAGCTAAAAATGTTCTACGCGAGATCTCATTTTATTTGATGCGAGTAAAGATCACTCAATCAAGGATACAATCATATTTTTTTTTATCACTTTTTATGAAGAAAATTGGAAATACAATCATATTTAAAACAGTACTTTTTTTCCATCCAAATCTAAATTTTCTGTAGTTAATAATAATAAAATAATAATAATAATAATTATTATTATTATTATATTAATAATAATAATAGCTTAATAAGATAAAAGTAGCTTAATTATTTCAAAAAAACACCATTGTTTTTTCTTGTTTCAACTGTTTTTGATTCAAGATTTAAAATTTGGTTTAGAAAATATTTTATAAACTTATTATACTTTTTTTTTTATCTATTATAACAATTGAGGTAAGATTGTCTGTAATTATTGATGAGGTAAAAAATACTATTAATGAATTATTTGACGACTTTACGTGTGTGTTCGGAATTCTACTCGCCGGTGAAACCAGTCAGTCGGATCACTCTGCCAAACCCTCAAGGCTCTCTGCTGGAAGTAGATGATTGATGCAAAGGCAAAAAAAATCAAAATCTACCACCAGCGGTCTTTTTGAAATTGCAAAATATTTAACTGTACCTTTCGAGTTTCCCCCTAAAAGTTTTACAGGTTCACAATTTCTAATCCTCAACTAGTGGCGTCGGCATGAATGATTATTTCCAGTCATTTCTATTATAGCCAAGGAGCTTTTTGCAACACCAGTGTCAATTGTAGCAATGGAGCAAGCCTTCAGCTCATGAGACAATGTTCTAGACACCAGAAGATCTACTTTGCATCATTCATCTTTAGAAGCCCAAGCTTGTCTTGATGATTGATCAAGAGCCGAACTACGACAATAAGAGCACATGCCATATTCTTTTGAAGATTTGTGTGACTACACCAATACTGGAACTGAAGGCTCAGCGACAATGGACCCGCCTTCCCCCGAAGAAGAAGAATAATAAAATGTAACTTGTAAATTTTTAAATTCTAATCATATAAAATAAATGGGGTCACTAATTAGAAAAATTGTATCAAAATTACGTGAGCTTTGATTCCTCTCTATATCCTATGATGATACATAGGTAACTTAATCATGTAAAAACTAAGTGCAAATTCTTTGTAATAAAATATTTTAACATTTATTTGCAATCAATTTTTATTTTACAATTATTTTTTAAAATTAAAAAATAATTAACTGTAATTAGATCGTACAATTTAATTAGATTACGGTAAATCGTACA